>JBBPBX010010431.1:43102-57932 GCA_038048925.1 Garcialebias charrua
AGCCCACCTTGTCCCCCGTTGACTCCTCTGAGGCAGTCGGACTGATGAAGTCCTTTGGATGAAGGACGCAACGTCTCAACACAAATAAGAAACCGCCCAGAGGACCAGATTGAACTTTGTTGGATTTTTTTAACCTGGATTATTGAGCATGGACTTTGACGTTTTGAATCACTTCGTCAACAGGGGAAAGGGCGGGTCCCAGAAGCCATCTTATCACCAACAAACTGGTTGGTCTACTATAGCCCCTTTCATAAGTCAAATCCGCGCAACTGCCGCACAGACCAGTCCGGCTTTAATCCTCCCCGGGTCATTCATAAAACAAAATTGAATCTGGCCACGGCCCGCCCTCAATAGAGCATTCACAAAGCGATTTGCAGCGCGGGTTGAAAAGAGGCGTGGTGAAAATCTGCAGCTCAGAGGACGTGGTGCCTGCAGTGTTGCCAGGTGAGAAATGTAGGATTATCGTACTAGAGCCCTAAAATTATCGTATTTTGAGGGAAATTATCGTACACCCATCATAAACAAAATAACAAGTATGCTCTATAGTCAATCTGTTGTTGAATAGCGTCTAACAGGCACTCACAGCTTTGTGGCGTCAGTACTGGTGGGAACCATAGACAATAATACGTATTAATGTCTGGTGGCAACTAATGAGCCCCTCCCCCTTCCCCTCTTCTCCACCACCGAGCTGAAGTGTGGACAGGAGATTCTAAAAAAAAAACTAATTCTGTAAAATTGATTTAATAACTCAACTAAATTCTGTCTATTAAGTTTGTATTTTCAAGGAAATAATAACTTGATCTTTAACTTTACTGATATCACTACTAAAAACATCCCAAAAATAAAAATAAATTGAATATTAAATTTAATATTCATTTCATTTATTTATTTTTGGAAATGCATTCTTTGTTTCATACCCTGGACATTCCATAAAGACATGTTGAACCGTTTCAGGGAAATTGCTGGTGCAAATGTCATAAAAAAGTCCTGTTTCATGCTTTGCAATTATTTTAAGAGATTCTGTGTGTCTTATTCTAATGCGAGTAAGTTCCTGTTTCTTCCTGCTTTCTTTGTATATCCTACCTTTTTTTTGTTGTGTAAATGTCTTCCTGTATCAGTAATGTCCCAGTTTTCCTGTCATATTTTCTTAATATATTTATTTATTATCATTTAACGTTCAACTTTATATAAATGTTCTATCATTTTCATCACTTCTTCCGGACCGGTGTCACATGGCTCTGCTTTTTCTAACTCATGGGGCGGGCGCAGCGGACTATTCAGCCAATCATGGTCGTTGTTCTGCATATACGTCACTCTTATGTCGCATTTAGAAAAGCACGATTGGCTGGGATTTCAAGATGCCTTCAGGGTTCACAAAAAAACTCCGACAGACAGTTGCGACAGGCTGATGGAAACCGATCAGAACTACACGTTCACAGAATGGTCAAATTATCGTATTTTTGGCCTTTTTCGGGATTATTGATCGTACATCGTACAGAGGGTGAAATTATCGTACAAATACGATAATTATCGTACACCTGGCAACACTGGGTGCCTGCGTGTTTAAAGTGGGACCGCAGAGTTGTCAGTAAACATCCTTCCCTCACTGTGCCGGTAAGGGATATTTAATATTAATTTCCACTGCACGCAGAGACAGGAGTACACGGGTCTCTGCCTCACCCCAATTAGCCATTTCCGTGATGATCAATAAAAAAAGAAAAAGATTCGGCGAAAAATAGCGAGTGATGCGCAAGCGAAATACAAATATCATGTTCTTGTTTACACATTTAAATAGAGTGCGACAGTGGGCGCCGGGAGAGTACGTGGGAGAGTACGTCATTATTCAAATCAGTTTGAAGCCGCAGCAGCCCGACACCTTTCACAAGTCGACAGATCCGGGCTTAACATTACCTCTGCTGGCGGATCAGGGGCGCATCAGAGGCGAGTCAAATTTACTCGCCAATGCGCCTTCGTGTTTTTTCTGAATGCTCGTTGGAGGACCGGACACGCATCAGGTCCGGACTGAGCTGTCTTATGAAAGGGGCTTATGTGAGTGTGCTGTTTTGGGGACTCAGTTTGTTGTGGCTCCTTGGACTGATTTAAGTCCTTCGGATGAAGGACAAAATGTCTCAAAAAATAAATAAATAAATAAGTCCAAATGACCTGACTGAACTTTGATGAATTTTAAACAATCATTCTCACCCTTTACACACTCAATTTGACAATTTCTGAAAAGCTGCATAAGAAAATCCTTTCTTAGGAGTTTACAGTCAACTCCATAGTCATTCAACATTTTCAAGTAGGTGCATCAATATTGGGCTGCAAGTTCCAGTTCCTGCTCGTATTCACACTTTAAATTGGGTGATTTTGCTGAAGTGAGTTCTGAAGATCAATCAATCAATCAATCTTTATTTATAGAGCCCTTTTCAGTAGCCAGAAGGTGCACAAAGTGCTGAACAATACAGAAATAAAACAATAAAAAATAACAATAAAAAACAGCCAGTAAAAAATTAAAAACAATTAAGACCTAACAAGAATGTCAAAGAACTACTAGGTATTAAAAGCCTGCCTGAATAAAAAGGTTTTAAGATTAGATTTAAAAGACTCCATATGAGTGATGGAGCGCAAGTCCAGAGGTAGCTTATTCCAGAGACTGGGTGCAACGACAGAAAAGGCCCGGTCACCCCAACGTTTGTAGTTGGACTTTGGGATGGACAGGAGAAATGTATTAGATGATCTCAGTGTTCTCCTATATTCACGGACAGTTACAAGATCAGTCAAATACAGTGGGGCAAGACCATTGAGTGCTTTAAAAGTGAATAATAAAATTTTGAATTTAATTCTAAAATCAATTGGAAGCCAATGGAGAGAAAATAAAACAGGGGTAATGTGTTCACGTCTGGAGGTGTTGGTTAAAAGTCTAGCTGCAGCATTTTGGACCAATTGAAGGCGTCTAATGGAGGATTGGGAGATTCCCGCATACAGGGAATTACAGTAGTCAAGCCTTGAGGTGATAAAAGCATGAATGGCCTTTTCTAAATCAAAACGATTTAAAAAAGGTTTAACTTTGTATAAAAGACGTAATTGATAAAAACAGGCCTTGACTACAGACGCTATTTGTTTATCAAATTTTAAGTCCTTGTCAAATGTCACCCCCAAGTTTTTAACTGTTGGTCTGCATTTGGAAGTTAGAGCTCCAAAGTTACGGGGAGCATCATCACTGAAGAAGATGCATTCTGTCTTTCCTTCGTTTAAAAACAAAAAATTACGGTGAAGATGCAATAACTTCAGGGCTTTGCACAGCTGGAAGTTTAAAGAAAGGAGTCCTGGAGAACATCTAAGAAGACACAAGACAAATTGTAGACAAGAAGGTGAGGAAATCTGATTTGTTAAAAAACATCAAGAATGGGAGATTATGTTCTTAACTACATGTATGTTTCTTATAATCACAAGTATCTCAATGCATTAAAAATATCAGCAAGTGTGGACAAAATCTATCAGCAGAAATGAGTGAAGTTCAGCTCCTTATCAGTGCACACAACATAAATGTTCCAGAAAACACACTCATGTACTGTATTGTTGGATGCAGTGATCATTCAGATGTGTTATTAAGAAGTTATATGTAACCTCACTTAATGACTGGACTGGAAAATATCTGCAAATGCTGAAAATCGTTTGTGCCTGCAGCTGCAACTAGGAGCGTCCAAAAGTTTTGACATACAGTATGACGTTTGTGCATTACCTGATGAACAAATGAGTGCGCTGATAATGGTTTCTGCAGTCTTGTGTACATACAGTATTTTCTATTGCTTTGGAGACACTACAAATACACCCCTAAATATATCAAATGTTATTTGTAACACAGTAAGTTGCCACAGCAAAAAGTGCCCATGTATTTAGTCACCTGCAACCGGAGTTAAAGGGCAATAACATTTTTATTTGTGCGCTTGTTCATTTACCACGTTTTCAAAATATGTACATCTTGAAGCCCTGTATGTAATAAACTAAGAAAGTTATCACTGGATGTTTATCTACACAAGATTACGTTCTGGAGTCACCCCAAGTAGGGCTGGGCAATGTATCAAATATACTCAATGTATTGAGTTTTTCTATTGATGATGGTTAAAATGGCTCTATAGCAACTATCCAGTATTTTTAGACTTGAAAATCTGTATTTTTTCTCTCGTCTGCACCAACTGCACCAGCCCCTCACTTGAGTGTGCTCCCCCCACTTCCTGCTTCTCCAGGTGGGTGGGAGTTTAGACAACAGGAGAGGATATGAAAGAGCAGTTTAGCTGCTGAGCAAAAAGAAAAACAATTGCAGTTATTTGGAAATGGTTTGGATTTAAATAATAAGATGAGCAGCAGAATTTTTTTTTTCTGTAGACGATGCTGAAAACAAGTCCCGACAAAGGGTCGGCTCTACAAATCTTTTTCACCATTTAAAACAGGCTATAAGTGGAGTGTGAAGAGTGTGTTAAACTGTAGCTCTGACTGTTGACTTCTGCCTCCTTGCCTGAAACAAACCACGGGTCAAAACTCATTTAGCCGTGCTGTGCCTTATGAGTGGAACAGTGAGCGGTAACACGACATTAATAAATCAGCAGCTTATCATATCGCTAAAGACACAATACCAGTCTCAACTCTGGAACAAGACGGCTAAAGTTAGCTGTCTTGTTAGCCGCTAAGGACTGTGTCTTTAGCGATATGATATGCTACTGCGTTATTCATTTTGTGCTACCTCTCACTGTAAGACTTGAAAATCTGTGTAGTTCTTCTTCTTCTGCTCGTCAGCGCCAGTAACTTCACGAGGCCCCTCCTTCTCTCTCGCTGAATAGAAACACAGCCCCTCACCTGCTGCTTCACACACGTCAACGTCATGAAGGTGGTCAGCTGAAGAGGATTATTATTTAATATATGTAAATAGTTTATTTTTTAGACATTTGTTTTGTACAGTTACAGCTGTTTGCTAATAAATGTGCCTGTGTGACAACTGGGACAAAGCTTTGACTCAGAAATATATTTTTGTTATTACTTTATGGAAAGAAAAAAGAAAAAAATATATATAACACGATTCATCTTAAAACTATTGAGATATTAATTTTGGTCTATATCGTCCAGCCCTACCTAAACCCAAGTGCAGATGGTTGCCAAAGCTATACATGACTATACTGTACCTCAGTCCCTGTTACAGATGATGATTTAAAGTTTAATAAAAGTATATATTTTAAACTGATTATTTAAAGTATAAAAGTTGACAAGTGAAAAGCATTCCTTTAAAAATTCTAGACCTTGTTTTGTCTAATATTTACATTTTAACTTGATGTCTAGGAACTTCTGCATCCAAGTTTTTGTTTTTTTGTTATTACTTTTCAAGTTTTGCCATGTCCTAGATGACTGAGAATTTACACCAGCTTATTATTACCAGTATTATTATTAGACTTACAAGTTCAAACATGGTGTCGGATCATTTGGATATACGTGTTTGTTGCTACATTCAGTACCACTCCAGTTCCAGAAATTCAATTCTGTGATGAAGTTTCAAAATCACAAGCACTGTCTAAAACAAGCATGTCAGATGATAAATGACTTGGCTTCAATCTACAGTAACTTCAGAAATGATACATGCCAACATGTGTAGCATCCATGTATACTTCTGTAAACACAGCATGCTGCACGTGACGTCACACCTTGTTCTGGGTCAGCACAGCACCACATTTATTCATCGGTAGCAATACAGCTGAGAAAGTAGAAATATATACTCTGGGGGCGTGACTGGTGGCCAATGGGAGGGGGACGGGCAAACCCAGCCTGGGTGTCTAATGTGTTATGTATTCTGAAAGTTATTAATATGAAGGGTGGGTGTAGTATTTCTTCTGGGGTGGGGACTAATGCCCCTTTTCCACCGGTCGGCTCGGGTCGGATGTTACGTCATATGTGCGTCGCAGAGACCCCCTTTCATCCTTTTCCACCGGATGGCAAGATGGCCGCGCTCAGTGCAGCCGCAGCTTCACGAGTTCCCGGATCATCTCTAGCTTTTAGTAATTTTAATAGTGTTTTTGTACAAGCCCAAAACCAGAAAAGTTGGCACGTTGTGCAAATCGCAAATAAAAACAGAATACAATGACTTGCAAATCTTTTTCAACCCATATTCAACTGAATAGAATGCAAAGACAATATATTTAATGTTCGAACGGAGAAACTTTATTTTGTTTTGCAAATAACCATTAACTTAGAATTCAATGGCAGCAACACATTGCAAAAAAGTTGGCACAGGGACATATTTACCACTGTGTTACATCGCCTTTCCTTTTAACAACACTCAGTAAACGTTTGGGAACTGAGGAGACCAATTTTTGAAGCTTTTCAGGTGGAATTCTTCCCCATTCTTGCTTGATGTACAGCTTAAGTTGTTCAACAGTCCGGGGTCTCCGTTGTCGTATTTTACGTTTCATAATGCGCCACACATTTTCAATGGGGGACAGGTCTGGACTGCAGGCAGGCCAGGGGAGGACCCGCACTCTTTTGCTACGAAGCCACGCTGTTGTAACACGTGCAGAATGTGGCTTGGCATTGTCTTGCTGAAATAAGCTGGGGCGTCCATGAAAAAGACGTCGCTTGGATGGCAGCATATGTTGCTCCAAAACCTGTATGTACCTTTCAGCATTAATGGTGCCTTCACAGATGTGTAAGTTACCCATGCCTTGGGCACTAATGCACCCCCATACCATCACAGATGCTGGCTTTTGAACTTTGCGCCTATAACAGTCCTGATGGTTCTTTTCCTCTTTGGTCCGTAAGACACGACGTCCACAGTTTCCAAAGACAATTTGAAATGTGGACTCATCAGACCACAGAACACTTTTCCACTTTGCATCAGTCCATCTCAGATGAGCTCGGGCCCAGCAAAGCCGGCGGCGTTTCTGGATCTTGTTGATGAATGGCTTTTGCTTTGCATAGTAGAGCTTTAACTTGCACTTACAGATGTAGCGACGAACTGTAGTTACTGACAGTGGTTTTCTGAAGTATTCCTGAGCCCATGTGGTGATATCTTTTACACACTGATGTCGGTTTTTGATGCAGTACCGCCTGAGGGATCGAAGGTCACGGGCATTCAATGTTGGTTTTCGGCCTTGCCCCTTACGTGTAGTGATTTCTCCAGATTCTCTGAACCTTTTGATGATATTACGGACCGTAGATGGTGAAATTCCTAAATTCCTTGCAATAGCTCGTTGAGAAAAGTTGTTCTTGAACTGTTCGACAATTTGCCCACGCATTTGTTCACAGAGTGGTGACCCTCGCCCCATCCTTCTATGTGGATGACTGAGCATGTCAAGGAAGCTGCTTTTATACCCAATCATGGCACCCACCTGTTCCCAATTTGCATGTTCACCTGTGGGATATTCCAAATAAGTGTTTGATGAGCATTCCTCAAATTTCTCTGTCTTCTTTGTCACTTGTGCCAGCTTTTTTGAAACATGTTGCAGGCATCAAATTCCAAATGAGCTAATAATTGCAAAAAATAACAAAGTTTACCAGTTCGAACGTTAAGTATGTGGTCTTTGCAGTGTGTTCAATTGAATATAGGTTGAAAAAGATTTGCAAGTCATTGTATTCTGTTTTTATTTGCGATTTCCACAACGTGCCAACTTTTCTGGTTTTGGGCTTGTACCTGACTCTGCGCGTGTTTTGCGGGTGAATTACAGCCGAACTGATCTGTTAAGAATTGGAGCGGATTTACCACAGGGCACAGCTGAAATCAGCAACGAACTCAAATCAGAGCTCGGAAGATTGGACCTGCTAAAAACGTCCTTCTGGAAGCAGATACGCTCCAGGGGAAAGAAAAGAAAGCGTTGCTCACGAGGAAAGAAGCGGGGTTGCCGTGCAGGAATTATGACGAGAATGCGGGCAGACGCTAAAACCGGTAAACCCCCGATGCCGGCTCTTTTCCTGTCTAACGTTCGCTCGCTCGACAACAAGATGGATCTACTTCGTTTGAGGGTAACCACGTCGGAGGAGATGAGAAGATGCTCTGTGCTTTGTCTTACGGAAACTTGGATCTCTGAGGACACTCCAGACTCTGTTTACGAGCTGGACCAGAGGATCTTTTTCAGAACAGACCGGTGCACCGAGACTACGGGGAAAACGCGAGGTGGTGGTGTTTGTATTTACGTACACAAGGATTGGTGCACGAACTGTGCTGTGATAAAAAGAGCTTGTTCAGCTGCCGTGGAGTTGATCACAATAAGATGTAGGCCGCATTATATGCCACGTGACTATTCAGTGATCGTAATCAGCGTTATTTACATAGCCCCTGATGCTAATGCTAATGACGCCCAGAGAGAAATTCATGACTTACTCACCTCGCTGCAGTGTAAATATCCTGAGGGGCTTTTCATTGTTTGCGGGGACGTCAATCACGTAGATCTCCAAGTGTCCCTCCCAGCCTTCAATAAGAACGTCTTCGCAGCTACGAGAGGAGATAAAACACTCGACCAAGTCTTCACAAATGTAAAGGGGGCATACACGGCGAAGACACGCCCAGCGCTCGGAGCTTCCGACCACGACTCTCTGATTCTGGCCCCAAGAGAACTCCCTCCACTCAGGCGCTCAAAGCCGGAACAAAGAGAAATAACAATCTGGCCTCAAGATAGTTCCCCCTTGTTGAGAGACTGTTTTGAGAGGACAAACTGGTCTGTTTTCAGAGAAGCAGCCACTGATGGAAGTTCAGTGGACATGGAACTGTACGCTTCCTCAGTCCTGGGTTACATCAGTACATGCTCTGAAAATGTATCCATAAAAAAATATGTGAAATCCTACCCGAACCGGAAACCCTGGTTAAATAAAGAAGTTCACGCCTTGCTAGCAGCCAGAGACACTGCATTCAAGTCAGGAGATAAAGTGGAACTGAGAAAGAGCAGGAATGAACTGAAGGATGGCATTAAGAAGGCCAAGGCCACGTATGCACAGAGGATCGAGGGACAGTTCACCTCACAAGACCCACGGAGCATGTGGAAGGGTATTAAATGCATAACAGATTACAAAGGCAAAAACAAACAATGCCCCAGGGACCCATCTCTGCCTGATGCCCTCAATAAGTTTTATGCACGTTTTGATGATCCAAACAGACCTGCTAGCACCAGACTCACCTCATCACCAGATGAAGAGCATCTCAGGGTGTCCGCAGCAGAAGTGAGAGGCAGTCTCAGAAAGATTAATCCTCATAAAGCAACCGGACCAGACAACATCCCAGGGAAAGTTCTGAAGGAATGTGCGGACCAGCTCTGTGAGGTGCTGGCTGACATCTTCACCACCTCACTTGCACTGGAGTCAGTTCCCACCTGCCTGAAGACCGCGACCATCATCCCAGTCCCAAAGAGCTCCACAGTGACTGGTCTGAATGACTATAGACCGGTGGCCCTCACCCCGATAGTCGCTAAATGTTTTGAGAAACTGGTCATGTCCCACATCAAGGCAACCGTCAACATCAATGAGGACCCTCATCAATACGCATACCGTGAGAACCGATCAACAGAGGACGCCATTTCTTCCGTGGTCCACACTGCTCTCACCCACCTGGATCAGAAAGACTCATACGTGCGTCTGCTCTTTGTGGACTTCACATCTGCCTTCAACACCATGATCCCCCAAACTCTGATAGACAAACTATCTACACTTGGACTAAGCCCCTCTATTTGTAACTGGGTACTAGACTTCTTAACAGACAGACCACAGTCCGTGAAGATCCACAACTTCTCCTCCTCCACCATAACCCTCAGCACTGGCTCTCCTCAGGGATGTGTGCTGAGCCCCCTTCTGTTCACTCTGCTCACATATGATTGTACAGCCACACTTCCAGGCTGTCATATTGTTAAGTTTGCAGATGATACAGCGGTGGTGGGATGCATCACAAACAATGATGAGTCCAGCTACAGACAGGAGGTGGAACACCTGGAGAGCTGGTGCAAAGAGAATAATCTTCACATGAATGTGAAGAAGACAAAGGAGATGATTGTGGACTTCAGAAGGAACAAACACACCCATGCCCCACTGATAATAGGTGGGTCTGCAGTGGAAGTGGTCTCCAGCTACAAATACTTGGGTGTACACATGAATGATAACCTCAGCTGGAGCAACAACACCACCAGCCTGATCAAGAAAGGTCATCAGAGACTCTACTTCCTCAGACGGCTGAGACGAGCTGGTCTGAGCAGCCCAGTTCTCACCTCCTTCTACAGGTGTGCAGTGGAGAGCATCCTGTGCTCCAGCATCAACGTGTGGCATGGAGGCTGCACAGTTGAAGAGAGGAAAGCTCTGCAGAGAGTGGTGAAGGCTGCACAGAAGTCTGTTGGAGTCAGTCTCCCCACCATCACAGACATTTACACCTCTAGATGCAGGAAAAGAGCCACCTGCATCATGAAAGACCTCACTCATCCAGCACACTCACTCTTTGCCCCACTCCCCTCAGGACGGAGGTTGAGGAGCATCAAGTGTAGAACCACTAGACTGAGGAACAGCTTCTACCCTGAGGCTGTTAGACTCATGAATAAATAAATAAAAAAAAATAAACACTGCAAAATATCACATCATGCTGATGCTGATCTGTTTTCTTGTTGCTGTGTTCATCTGTGTTCATCTGTGACCATCTGCTCATACAAACTCATGTTCGTGCTGCTGTTTATTCCCACTATATTAGGCTTAGTGTATTACTAGTTGATGTTTTTCTTAGTTAGTTCTCGATGTTATTACTGTTTTTCTCTTTCATTTGTTGTTGGATGTAACTGGGACCTCGTGTACATAATCTCGTTTTCATCTCATGTACCACATGCGGTGCAAATGACAATAAAGACTCTCTGACTCTGACTCTGACTCTCTGATATTCCGTGCTGAGCCGCGCGAGATTTCTTGAGATTTTTGGGCTGGTTTCAGAGGGGTACCGAGGCGAGCTCACCCGCTCCGGAAGTAGGAAGGAGGAGACTCGAGCTGTTTTCACGGAAGCGAGGGAAGTGATCACGGCAGGACTTTACATGAATAACACGGTAAAAACAATTATTATTTTTTAAATTTATAGCAAAGATGGGTCTTCAGCTGAACGTGTCCTTAATAAAATCACGTACTGCTCAAAACTGCAGGATTTTAAAAAGTAGGTTCGCCACGAGCAACACGCGGCGCGCGGGCGGCTTTATGTCTTTAAATGTAGCTCAATGAACAGATATAAAATATATTTCATAGCTGACTTTATAGTACGAGGGCTCCTGAGCTCAACCACGCTTTAATATTGTCACGTAGTGGTCAAATATGCTGCATTTAAAGTAGTTTCGCTTTGACTTTTCCAAACTGTGCTTGCACAACGAAAATAAATTATAAAAATTCGAATTTTATTTCAAATAACTCCAACAGGATACATTTAGTATATGAACATGTTGTGATCACACTAGATTTTTTTGAAAAATATCAGCTATGTGGTTTTTGATAGAATTGATAATATGTGATACAAAGTACAAGGGAGAAAATTAATGGAGGTAGCTTGACACATTTATGTCTATAAAACATTGAATTTTATTTCAAATAACTCCAACAGGATACATTTAGTATATGAACATGTTGTGATCACACTAGATTTTTTTGAAAAATATCAGCTATGTGGTTTTTGATAGAATTGATAATATGTGATACAAAGTACAAGGGAGAAAATTAATGGAGGTAGCTTGACACATTTATGTCTATAAAACATTGAATTTTATTTCAAATAACTCCAACAGGATACATTTAGTATATGAACATGTTGTGATCACACTGTGTTGTTTAAAAAAAAAAAAACAGTTTCTGGACTAAATTAATCACATTTTTCTTTTACAGTCAACAGAAGAAAATCGCCAGAATTCAACAACCTGTGTCATCTTCTGGAGGAAGACGTGAGACACCAGATGGAAATTTGTTACTTCTGTTTGTCACTTCAAACTTTTCCTATTAAACGTTATATTTTCTTAAGTGGTGTCCTCGAACATTCAATTTCCTAAACTTATTTTATAATGTGAAGTGTGTATTGTGTTTAAATCCATACTGGAAGTTAAGAGAACTTTCCATTTGCATTTGACCTTTAAAGAATCATAAGATAAAGATTATTAGAATCTGCTCAACTGTTATTACGTTATAAATTATTTGGTTCTAGGATGAAGTCATACAAAAAAAGTCAAAAATTAAAAGTGGCCAAAGTCCTTTGGACAGTTTAAAGTTAAAGAATTCACAGACCATCCATCTACCATCTACCACCCAGCAGCAACTTTACCAGGGAAACTCTGGCAGTTTCAAAGATCACAGTGTGATGTTTTAAATCAACTTTATTTATAAAGCACATTTTAAAAACCACAGGGTCAACCAAAGTGCTGTACAATAACATAAAAGACAAGTTAATTAAAAACTATAAAAAGCATACAAAAATAAATACATATACCAGTCTTACTGCAGGTGTGTTAACATGCCATAAAAGATAAGATCACGTGTTAAAAGCCAAGGAATAAATGTGTGTTTTTAAATAAGATTTAAAAAGTTTTGAGGACTGTCAGCAGCAACTGCTCAGCTGATCTGAGATCGGGGAGGGCAGGAAGGTTGAAGCAGCTCAGATAAATATGGTTTTGCAACTTTATCAAGCACCTTGTGCATAACTAAATAATAAAATATGCTTTAATACATCTTTATTGTAAAAATACTAAATTGGAAAATACATGGGTTTAAAGAAGGCAACAAGGTAGGATTATGAATTGGGTTTAAAGATTACAGCTCATGAGGTACTCATTATAGCATGACATCTCTTTCACAACATTCTGTCAAAGCCTTTATTGTGTTCTTCTTCTAGTGGTGGCTAGTACTGTAGTAAATAGCTTGAGGGAACACTACTGCCACCATGTGGTAAGACGAGTAGGATTCTGGACCCCGCCCACAGAAGGGGTACAAAAAAGCTGTGGAAACAGAACATAGATGTGACCCGACCCGAACTGAGCCGACCTGAGCCGATCCAACCCGAGCCGAGCCGAGCGGTGGAAAAGAGGCATAAGTGGATGTCCTTGATGATGGTCTTGGACTATGCTTGGCCGGTGAGCGGGCCCTGGTTGGGGCCTGTTCTCAGTGCTTCCTGGCTCTGTCGGCGGTTGGGCGGGCGCTCTTGGTAGTGTCGTCCTTGTGGGATTTTGTGTCTTCTTGGACGGCGGGCTGACTGCGGTTCGCAGGGGTCGTGGCGGCCCTGGTGGGTGTGGGCTGTTGGTTCTGCTTTGGCGGCCCTCGGGGCCGTGTCCCTCTCTGGTCTTGGCTCAATGGCCTGGCGGTCGGAGAGGTGTTTCCACTACCTCGCTCCTTGGGTGGACCTTGGCGAACTGGGGGGGGTACGCAGGGTCAGCGGGGGAGCTGACTCGCTGTGGGAGCATTGTTCCTGCAGATATTTTCTCCCCATCCCTCACCACGCACCTCCGCCCTCTTCATCTTAAATTAATACATGTAGGGAATTTGAGTCTCGGGTGTGCTGCAATGGTTCTACATCTCTGTTGTACAGAGCACCTGGGACTCAATTTTATATACACTTTAGACATTCATTCATAAACATCCTCATAAAAGTCACATATAGGGAATGGAGTGAGCACATGGTTATGGGTGGCGGGATGACATCACTCTCGCCCCCATGCCTATGCTCACTCAACATTATGCATTTAGACAATAAGGGCCTGGGTTAGAGTTGGAGTGGAGGGGAAACTGGTACAATGCCAGCCTTTGCTCCTTCTCTTTCCCTTTTAATTACACTTTAGAACAACACTCACCAACAGTACATTTGGGGACGGGGGTGTGTGTGTCGGGGTCTTGATTTGTTAATTTCAATTTTATTTATTTATGTATTTATTTATATATATATATATTATTTATTTATTTTTCTCTTACCCCCCTGGTTGCCTGGCGGACATTCTGGGGGTGGGCTGTCAGGGGTTGTGCTGGGGTGTGGGGGGGTTCGGGGCCTGCGGGTTCGCCGTGGGCGGGGCTGGCAGTGCGCTCCCCCTGGGGCTGCTTGGACTCGGGTGTCCTGTCCTGTCGGCAGGGCGCGGGGTGGGCCGGATCTTGGATGTCTGCTACTCTCCACCCCAGAATGAATGGGCCTACCTCCTGGGTTTGGATGTGGGCTGCCCCACGCAGGGAGCAGGTACATGTCTTGGACCTAGGGGGTATAGAGTGTGCATCGGGATTATGAATGGAACGTGTCGTTATTGTTTGTCTTTCTGTGACTGAGGGTGAGGATGAGGGTGGGTCTGAATGAGTGTGTCTGTGTATGAATGTTTAAGTGTCAGGCTGGGTCTTGGACTGCCCCCTCTCTGATACTTCTGAGGCTACTTAGTGTCGCGCTCCTGCCACGTGGCCCCCCCTGGTGGGTGTTCCTTTGCCTGCGGGCGTGCTTGGGGCCCTCACTATCTGGGGTTGGGCGCTTGGGCGTTTGTCGGCTCGGCCTGGTGGCTGCCTGGTGGGGCTCGTGCCCTCTGGTCCGGTCGGGTCTGGGCCTGAGGGGTGGGCGTCCCCGGGCCTCGGTGACCGGCCCTGGGGCTACGTCGGTGCAGCGGGCTCCGGCGGGGGCCTGTGAATTTGTCGCGGGCGACACCGGGGGGTCATTGTATGTGGTCGCTGGTAGGGGTTCGTCCGGTTCTTCCCCTTGGTAGGATCTGGGGAGTGGGCTAGTGGCTCGTCCTGTTCGGGTGGTCCTGGGGACTCTGGGCTCGGGGTCCTTCCTGGGGTCTTGGGCTTTGATCGCCCCTTCGTCTGCCTCGGGCTTTGGGGGGACGGATCTCTGATGCTTCAC
>JBBPBX010010432.1:21398-32251 GCA_038048925.1 Garcialebias charrua
AATATACAATACAATAAAATATCCACTACATGAAAATAATAATACAAAAGTATTATAAAACCTAATGTATCATCTACCCCATAATCATAAGATTTTTTTCTTCTTTCTGCTACCTTTCATTTTTTATATTTTGTATGTTATCGTTTATTGGATTGTTTTGTAATGTATTGTTTAAAAAAATGAACAAATTTTATAAATGAAACAAATAATTAAATCATCAGTCTTCTTTCTTCTTCTTTCGGCTGTTCCCTCTTCAGGGGTCGCCACCGCGAGTCGTCCTCCTCCACCTCACTCTGTCCTCTGCATCCTCTGTCCTCACACCAACTACCTTCATGTCCTCTCTAACTGCATCCATACATCTCCTCTTTGGTCTTCCTCTTTGTCTTTTTCCTGGCAACTGCATTTCTAACATCCTTCTACCAATATACCCACTGTCCCTCCTCTGGACATGTCCAAACCATCTCAGACATAAAATATCTACCTTTCTTCTCAGCATCATGTCAGCCAGCTCTCCCTTTGCCTGTCATTGTCCCCACATTTAGAGTTGCAACCCTCAGTCCTACATTCTTCACTTTCCTTTTCTTCCTCTGTCTCCTGACACGTTTCCCTCCTCGGGATCTTCACAGACAGGACAGCATCCCCACTAACTCAGGAGCCAGACAGAAGGAGAAATCCCACACAAGACAGGCTCTAGAGAAATGTGGATATCCTAACTGGGCCTTCCTGAAAGCAGAGAAGAAACCCAAACAGGACTCCAGCCAGCCATCAGGTGAAAAGAAGGAACCCAGACCCAGACCAGTGGTCATTCTGTATGTTGCGGGAGCTTAAGAGAAATTGAGACGTTTATTTTCTAAACACAACGTCCCAGTGGCTTTTAAACCCAAAAATACATTAAAGACTGGTTCATCCCAAAGATCCAGTCCCCCGGCACAGAGTAATATTGTGTATGCTGTTCAGTGTCAGGAGGGCTGTGATCAGTCTTACATCGGTGAAACTAAACAACCACTGGCCAAAAGGATGGCCCAGCACAGAAGATCAACATCATCAAGCCAGGACTCTGCGGTCTACACTCATCTCCAGGCCAGCAGTCACTCTTTCAGGGATGAAGATGTTGAGGTGGAGGCCGCCGGGTTCAACTGACCCCCTCTAAAGGCCGAGTTATACTCACGCTTTGGTCCGCTGGCTGGAGCGCGTGGGCTGCGCGCGCACTGAGCCGTGCGGCTTCTGCGTTTGCAGTGTCGCCGCTGTGTTTATAGTTGACGCACGGCGGCGCATGGCAAAGTGCTGTTCTTTTACGAACCAGCAGGTGGCAGTACCCTCTAAAACCTGTGCATATGTTGCAAGAAAGGGTGTAGAACAGGGGTCACCAACATGGTGTGGCACCCGGGTGCCCCCAAGGACCATTTGAGGTGCCCTCGGACCTGTTCTAAAAATAGCACAACTCACTATAAGCTGCATTTAAAATTTTGTTTTTGTGGCAGTCAGTGTTTTAATTTATACAATATTATATTTGTACCAACAGCGCCACCTAGGACTTTTCACCCAGGAAATCAAATAACACGCAGGTGTGTTTGCAATAGAGACAAGGTTCCAAGTTAAAGATAATTTATTAAAAACAAAATAAAAGCAGAGGGATGCCCGTCTGCAGCTAAGAAAATAAGAAAAATAAACAAACTATAAAGCACAGTTGGCGAGGCTTACCCAGGTCCTGGATGGGAGGCTCCTAAATTAACATCAATACAAACACCCGTGAACTCACACACACACACACACACACACACCCACACACACACACACACTTGTTGAATCCCTCCACCTGTCTGTGCGGGGGACTGCAATCACACAGAAAGGAGACGTCACCATCCAGGCCACACACACTTCCCTCGCCAATCTGTAGAATAAAAAAGGAAATAAAATAATTTAAACAAAAGAGAAAAAGAAAAGTGCACAAGCTACTAATAAAATACAGGTAAAGAACTCTATAAAAACGATAAAATCCAAGGATTTTATCCAGTGGCGGTTCTAGACCAGTTGTACTGGTGGGGTCAAGCTGGGGCCAGAGGTTTTGTCAGAGGGGCACGTTCATCTCGGAGAAAAAGACAGATTCGAAATCTTACTTGACTCTTATTTTTTTAAAGCAGTGATTAACCATTGTAACCAAAGAAAATAGTTTAAAAAATCAAATGAGAAAAATATAAAACATTTTACACAGTATTTGTATTGACTGAATAAAATATATTAATAAGCAAATAAAATGATAATGAAAATAACTGTTAGGTGAAGTCTTGGTTCAGTTTCTCAGTCCAAAATTATATACAGGTAACAACATTGGCTGCCCTACTATCACAGCAACTGTATTCTGTGATTTTGATGAATACAAAATCGCAGAATTTCATGATTTCTGGCATCATGATTTCTGGCAAACCGATCAACAAATGAGTGACTCATTTGTTGATCGGTTTGCCAGAAATTATCAAATTATGTTTGTATTCTGCATCTGTCTGTTAGCAAAATATCTTATGAACAACTGAACAGATTTTGATTAAACTTTCAAGAAATAATCACTGAATGGCTCTCTACGACTGGTTGACTTTTAAAGTACATCCAATTCAAAATGGCTGCCACAGCTAACTGAACAACACAAAATTGACTACAACTCAGTCAATTTGACAAAAAATTGAGATAAAATTTGGTGTGGTAGTAGCTGAGATTCATTCCCAAAGCATAAGCAAAGGACTTTTAGAATGCATAAGATCTTTCTTTAAAATTATAGCGTTATTTATTTAGAATCAATGGTGTTGGTCTGTTAGCAAAATATCTCATGACCCTCTGGACAGATTTTGAAAAATCTTTCAAGAAATAATAAACGGATGTTTCTTTACTGATGATTAACTTTTGAGTACAATTGAATTGAAGATGGCTGCAGCAGGCAATTGAAATAAGCCAACTCAAAAATGGTTATAATTCAGTTAATTTTACAGATATGGAGTTAAGTGATTGTTTGTTTAAAGTTATTTTATATATTCTTTTAAATAATGGGGTGATATAAGATTTTTTTCTTCTTTCTGCACTCTTTTCATTCAATGTTTTATTTTTGATGAATTTGTTTTATTTTGTCTCTTTTAAATGAATGAATAAATAAATTAAATTAAATATTAAATGGCTTTACATCTGCTAAGTTCATGGCATAAACCAACACAGACATGTTCCTGTTTTTAGTGTTTACATGGCTTTATATTGTAGCTGTTATGATATGATGTGCAGCCACGGAGCTCCAGGGGGAAGCTGACAGCAGCTGCCCGCAATCAAAGCGCACAACCCGGCATGAAAAAGAAAAACACACCGCTGAAGCCCAGAGCTCAAATGTCCAACATAAAACTAACTTGACCGCGGTTTAATGTGGCGCTATGGCTCTGCAGACATTGAACGTTGTTGTCTTGCAATGTTTAAATACTTCCACACAGCGGACACATGTTACTTTGTTACGATGAAAAGTCGGCTACCTGCTAGCTAAGATGCTACTCACCAGTGTTGTCAGAACTTGCGACAGAAACAAGTGACCAGCTCCATGTAAAAAATCCATAAACAAACGACCCGCTTTTTGAAAACGATGCCACAACAAACCCAACTGAGTACTCAGTCAGCCCCTCACGCTTGTAGCTGGCTGCAAACTGTGACATGGATTTCCTGAATGTGAGGTGGGTCTTGTTACTCTGGGTTCATGAGACACGCCTCCGTTCAGGAAATCCATTCCATAGTTTGAAGCCAACGTGCATCATGGATCAGAAAATATCGGCAGGTTGGATCAAAAATCTGATACGTAAATTATGCTGGTATCGGATGGTTTCCGCTTCTTGCTCAGAGGGCGGGCCAGAGGGAGGGCCAGGCTCCGTGATACACGGGCACTGGCCCGTGTGGGCCCATGTCCAGAACCGCCACAGAGCAGCACTCCAGCAGGTGCTGCGTAAAAGCCTCCGCTCCCTCCTGTCTCGCGGCGTGGGTGTCAAACGCTGCTTCCAAATGTTTGTAGGACGAACAGCGTCCCTGAATAAGTTCAAAACTTGGCAAAGCAGCAGTGGTGATTGTGGAAATGAATCTACAATTCACAATAAAATAGTTTAGAGCAAGTTGATTAACATAAGGCTCGTTGTTGTTTCCACATACCGATCAGGCTTTCTCCTTACTCCCGCACAAACGGGAACACCCACAGCAACACGCTGGCAGGAGGAATCACTTCACTCACCATCAACAAGATTGTAAATGTGCTGACAATTATCTGCCGATATAAAAATAAATAACTACGGTACACATATGGAGCTACAGTAAATGCGCAGGAAGCCAACCTCATCTGTACTCTGCATGCAGCAAATGTAATACGGAAGCGCGGTGTGACGCGCGCGTCCGTAAACAAGCGTCATTGCATCGCTGAAAGACGTATCCACCAATACACATACGCAGTCTATGCCCTTTTATAGTGAGCGCCTCTAGTGTTATTGGCTGAGCAAGCAATTATCCTGGCAGCAGGTGGAGTCTTCACCTGCTTCCTGCTACATTTTATTCAGTTGTTATTCTTTTTTGTATTTATATATATTTTATAATGTCTATCCTAAAAATATGTTCTTAAAAATATGTTTATTATACATTTTTTTCAATTGATGCGTTGTTATTTCCGAAGAGTTTATCAAACTGGTGCTTTGTATGACTCCGTACCCACAAAGTTGCTCTCAGTTTCAAAAAGGTTGGTGACCCCTGAATCCGTGTATGGTTCGTTCTTTGGTTATTCTGTTTCAAAATAAAAACGGAATAACCAAAGCTTGTTTGGTTATTCCGTTTTTATTTTGAAACGGAATAACCAAAGAACGAACCATACACGGATTCCCCTGGGGCCTCATGTATCAACGGTGCGAACGCACAAAAACCGTGCGTACGCCATTATCCACGCAAAACTCCGTATGTATCAAAACAGAACTGAACGTGGAAATGTGTGCAGCCCCACGCCAGCTCCAGGGCTGGCGTACGCACGTTTCTGTGGTTTTGGTTCCATTGGCGACACCTAGAGGTGATTCTGAGAAACTGTTCATGATGTGAAAATCATCATTGTTCACACCAAACACACATGATTAACAATTATTACATCCACATGGACGCAATTAGAATATAACCTGCAAAAAATATAAAAAACAGAAAGACTGAATAGTTTTGCACAGCTTAAATTCTTGTTTTTTGTTCATTTTTAGCTGTTTTAGCAGTTGAAGAACGTGATGCATGATGGGACAAGACGACGTTCCTCTGTTGCAGGGTATATTTAAATGAAAACAACGTTTTCTTTTTTTTATTCATTCCAGATTTAAAGAACACAAGAAAACTATTATTTTTAAAAAACACAAGAAATCCTCTGCTTCCTTTCATTTCATGTATTGTTTCGTTTCTTGTTGTTTTTTCTAAATAGTTTTCTTGTGTTTTTTAAATCTGGAATGAATATAGAAAAAAAACATTGTATCATGTGGGAATTGAACTCATGAAGTTCAGGACGGAAGGCGGACGCGCTACCCAGTGACCTATCTAGGCATGTTGTTACTGTGTGGTCAACTTCTCGTTTAAAAGTGCTTGCCTACGCGTGACAAACAAAACCTTTTTTCTTGCCTCTCTACCTCACTCAGAAGTGTCTCCAGTTCACAGTCTGTGAAGTTCCTCTTTTTTCCACGTTTTGACATGATTTGCAATAGAGCAATGACGACATTCCTCTCGTGCAGGGCATATTTAAATGAATTAGCATATTTGTATGGAGGCGTGTCAAAGGCGGAGTTGGCCACTCTCTTATGTGCGCTCAATTCCACGTTGATTGTGATGTACAAAAGCAATGTGCGTGGATTCCGGCGTACGCACAGTTTGATACATCTGGATTTTTTTGTGCGTACGCCGTTTTCTGGATTTGACCGTACGTCACTTTTGAGTAAGAAGTCCACGCAAGTCTTTGTACATGAGGCCCCTGGAGCGGGCGGGGAAACTTAACAACTCCGTTATATAAGGAGGAGCGAGGTCATTCAGAGCTTTAAAAACAAATAATAAAAGTTTAAAATCTATTCTAAAACGGACAGGAAGCCAATGTAGTGAGAATAAAACAGGTGGGATGTGGTCCCATCTAGGAGTGTTGGTTAAAAGGCGAGCTGCTGCATTCTGAACAAGCTGGAGGCGGCTCAGTGATGACTGAGGCACACCAACATACAGAGCATTACAATAATCAAGCCTAGAACTGATAAAAGCATGAACAGCCTTCTCCAAGTCGCAACAATTTAAAAATGGTTTGACCTTTTTTAAAAGACGTAAATAAAAAAATCCAGACCGGACAACAGAGGCGATGTGTTTGTCAAAATGTAAAGCCTTATCAAAGGTCACTCCAGGTTCTTCACACTGTCACTGAAGTTAATATTCAAATTTCCCAGGCCAGTTGCATCTTTGTTACCAAATAAAATCCATTCTGTTTTACTGTCATTTAAAAACAGGAAGTTCTTGTTTAGCCAATGTTTGATTTCAGAGATGCAGTCAAAGAGAGAACACATTGGGTTACTGGATCCAGGCCTTAATGGTAAATAGATTTGCAAATCATCTGCATAAAAATGAAAGTTGACATTGTGGTGTCTTATAATAGATCCAAGTGGCAACAAGTACAAAGAAAAGAGCAGAGGGCCCAAAATGGAACCCTGGGGCACCCCACACAGAAGAGGGGCTGTAGAGGAAGAGTAGCCATTGAGCAAGATAGAGAAAGTTCTGTCAGATAAATAGGACGTGAACCACTTCAGGGCCGTGCCACGAATCCCAACAAAATCATGGAGGCGAGACAGAAGGACAGAGTGGTCCACAGTGTCAAAGGCTGCTGTGAGGTCGAGAAGCACCAGAGCTACTGGGCATCCAGAATCAACTGACTGAGCTATGTTGTTATGAACTTTCATGCATTAATATTCATTAAAAATCCCAAGAAAACTGTGTTAAAAAAACGAAACATAAACAGCTACATTATAAAACAATGTAAAATACTAAAAACAGGAACATGTTTGTGTTGGTTTATACCAAGAACTTAGCAGATGTAAAGCTATATAATATTTTATTTAATTCTTTATTCATTCATTTAAAAGAGACAAAATGAAACAAATTAATCAAAAAGAAAACATTGACTGAAAAGAGTGCAGAAAGAAGAAAAATAAACTTATATCACCCCCTTATAATAAACATTTAACCAGTCCGGCCCTTGGCTTGTAGCAAATTTGTTTTTTTGGCCCTCCATGTATTTGACTTTGACATCCCTGGCTTATGCAATAGGGAGCACATCGCCCGTCCAAAACCTATCATCTCTCCATAATGGATATATGTCCGATCTTCTAACTTCCTTTGCTAAATAATGTACATTGCATTTATTCTAGCGTTAGGTAAATGTATCTTGAAGGAGAATAGCACTTAAATAAAAGTCCAACAAGAATAAGAATAAAAATTCTAAATTTTTAATTTAGAATTAAAAATAACTCACCCTGAACTACCATAATAGATATAATGCATGTAATAACCAATCAAGTTGCTTCTGTCCAATAAAAGCGTACACATGAAGTGGAAAAAACTATCCAGACTTTAAGTAAGTTTAGGGTCTGGTTCGCAGAGTATGGAGTTAAATTAGTTTCACAATTATTCAATGGAAAAAAAAAACTAACCTCAGTTAAGTAAGTAAAATAAAATTGTAATCAAAACTTTTGGAATTGTAATGATTTCTTTTCTCTTTTTTTAACAAAAACTTTTGTTTAAAAAACCTTTTTTTAATTAAACAACTAATTTTTCTCTCGTGAACTTAAAAATTTATTTGCAAAACCTAAACTTTTATTTTTATTTTCAATCGAGAAGGATGCGCCAATCATTCACAGTGAGGTCATTGACATTTTTCGAGACATGACCAACAGAAAACTGCTGCTGTGAACAGAAGAGAACAAAAATAGCAAAAATGCTTAAAAGTTGGAAGTTTGTTTTTAAACAGTTAAATCACCATGATGGAAAAGAAGATTTTGGATAATAATCTTAGATTCAGTTTGGGGGAAAAAAGGCAAGAGACCGAAATAAATAAGAGACATTGGCCTCCACTCAACACAGAGAAGATGAGACAATGAGGAAAAAAGAGAAGAGAAACTGACAAGAAAAAAAGAAGAGGAAAGATTGAAGAAAATGTATATAGGTACTTACAAAATACACTAAGACACAAACAGAGATATAGGTATAAATTTTGGTGGTCAGTTAGTCTCAGTAGGCTTTTCTCATGGTGACATGCATTAACAATTCAATTTTTGCTTCTTATTTTTTTCTGCAGTTCCACATTAAAATTTGATACAGCTCTTTTCTGAATGGACCATCTTCATCTCCCCTGAAAGTGTAGCAAACCAGGCAGCTTTTTCTTTTATAGATTACAGTACACTAAAAAGTTGCATTGTGCCCTTGTTTATATTTTTAATAGTGTAATTCTGTAAAGACAAAATATGTCTGGTGGCGTATGGGTGGTGTAGCTCTGATTTACACTTCTTGCTAAATCGCAGGTTTGAATATTGCAATACTTTCCTATAACAAAGTAGATAACCTTCCTATAACCTGCAGAAAGAAATAAAATATTGTACATATGGATAGTTGTATGTTCTAGAGATTTTCCTTAGCTTTGATTGCATATCTCACAATTTTGTAATTTATCAATGTTTATTAAACTCTTAGAGCAATGTGATTGTTAATATTCTGTCCTAAAATACGGTTAGGTGTGCTCCTTTTTTTTGAGCACCTGCCCCTTTAGTGGGCTCTGCACGTCCCTGCCTACTATATATGCATACTATAATTTTTTTAATACCACTTTACAATAAGCTCCCCTTATAGATGGCTAATAAATACTTTATAGATAAGTTAATAATTCCTCTATAAACATTTGATAAATCATTAATAATTGTTTATTATGCATTAATTAAGGGTGACAGAAAAACAAAACTTGCCAGTTTCTTGCAAAACACAGAGTCAAATCTGTTCATCTATATATTTCATCTAGAGTTGTCATATTAAACATTTCACACCAAGTAACTTGTAAGCACAATAAGCATTTGTAAACCAATTTATTTTTAGGATATAATGCTGATGCATGCTTAATAATCCAGATTTAAACAAATCTGGAAAAGTTAAGTCAGGTCCTCTGGATGGGTTAAAAAAATTGTAGAAATGTTTCGTCTTTCATTTGAAAGCCTTATTCTTCAAAATTCCAGATGGACTTGAGCCAAAGCTGCTCCTTTGTTTCTTACTTTTGTTGTTTGTTGACGGAGATGGTTGAGGTTGAGGTGGAGTAGAGAGAGGATAATCCAGATGAGAGAAGACCGGTGGAGAGAGGAGCAGGTTGACCCAGACGGAGAGGTGGACAAAGTAGATGGTGATGGGACACCGTGAATCCACAGGAGCATAATCCAGTGGTGAGAGAGAGGCCCTGGAGAGGATCTGATGAGCCAAGCCGTGTAAGGTTCAATGGCAGAAGATGTCCCAGCACTGGAGAGGTGTCTGGTAGCTACTTAAGTAGCAGCTCTCCTCAGAACAGCAGCAGGTGAGTCGAGTTGGTTGATGAGCTGTGGAGTTAAAGTGACAGACAAACAGAAAACCTGAAAGTTATGCACCATAACTCATGTTCCCTGAAGGAAGGGAACGAGGTGCAACATATTGCTATGGGAATTGCGCCCCCGCGTGATTACCTGAAGGAATACATTCACGCCTTTACGGCAGGGGCGTCAGCGTCACGCCAGAGGCCCCGCCCTCTGGGTACTTAAGCCGCTGACGCCCATCCATCGATCTCCAAAATGCACTTCACCGAGCTTTCAGCATTGAAAAGGGCCAGGTATGTTGCACCTCGTTCCCTTCCTTCAAGGAACATGAGTTATGGTGCATAACTTTCAGTTCCCTTATCAGTCATGTCACTCGGTGCAACATATTGCTATGGGAATGTAATTCATTCACACCCTTGCTCAGCAAAATGCATGTGAGAACATCTGCCTCGATACGGCAGGCATCTCCCAGCTGCTCTCTTCAAGGTATGCAGAGAGCACAGTCCGGGAAGAAAAAATACCTCACGTAGAAACATCAGCTTGATGTTACCACCAGGCACATAGATGAAAACACCATCTAGAGACAGCATAAGCGTGCTCCACTAGTGTGATTACTCATCATCTCCTTTTCTTTACAAGGGGCATGACTGACAAGTGGAGCCCATCCTGATGTCGGAGACCCGTTAAATGAGAGGGGAACCCCTCCATTGAACATCTCCTAAGCAAACATAAACACCAAGGGACACCCTTGTGTATGTTGTTGCTGTTCGTTTTGGGATAAAGCAATCAAAGCCTTAGGCCAGGGGTGTCAAACTCATTTTCACCGAGGGCCACATCGGCATAATGGCTGTCCTTGAAGGGCCAGATGTAACTTATAAATGTTGTGCTGCCTTTTGTTAAAAGACAGAAATTTAAAGTTATAACTAGTTTAAGTAAATGCATGGTAGAAACGTAGAAGATGTTTGGGTTTTAAATTCTGGTCAGAGTGGCTCCTCTCTCCCTTGAGAATATCGTTTTACATGCTGCACGCTAAGAGTGAGCACTCTTGCTTAAGGTACAATCTTTGACGTATCAGGACAAGTTGGTCAAAAACGGCAGTTAACAGCAGTTAACAGCGGTTAAGATAACCAGAGCCATATAAAGTGAGAGTTGCGACACTTCCATAGAGTTCCGTTGTAAGAATGGAATGCGGAAGTCACGTGGGTCATGGAGGGGGCGATTCGTTCTGAAGATAACTCATAGCGCTAAATATGCTCTTAC
>JBBPBX010010432.1:32268-57929 GCA_038048925.1 Garcialebias charrua
CCCAGGGACGTGCAGAGGGGGGGGCTATGGGGGCTTGAGCACCTGCCCCTTTTGCTCCTTGCCCCCAAGTGCCCTTTTGGTCAAAAATTTTTTTTTTATTTTTTTTATTTTTTTTTATTTCCTATTCCTAAGCCCTCCTCTGACACATAATAACATACTAAAATTATTTATTTTATTTTATTATTATTATTTTTGTATTTTGCAAGAAAAACAACATAAGCCCTCCGGTCACGTACCAACACTACATTCCCCACAATGCAACAGTAGTAGTAGGGGTGGGGCCAATCCGATCTGGAGTCGTGTCTCATGAACCCAGAGTAATAAGACCTGCCTCACATTCACATTAGGGTCAGTGGGGGAGCTGGCCCCCTTGGGGGCATTGCCGTTGGGGGGGCATGGCCCCACCCCTACTACTACTATTCAGCAAATCCCTTTCAGTTTGCAGCCAGCTACAGCGTGTGGACTGAGTGAGTAGCACTTTAGCTAACAGCTAGCCAACTTTTCATAGTAACATGTCCGCTGTGTGGAAGTATTTTACACTAAACACCACAAGACAGCAACGTGCAATGTCTGCAGAGCCATAGCGCCACATTAAACTGCGGTCAAGTTAGTTTTATGTTGGACATTTGAGCTCCGGAGCTTCAGCGGGATGCCACTCTTGCTGAACCGAAACAGGGAGACCGGCCGCGGCCAGCTGCGTCCAGTCCGACCCACTGTCTGACCGTCTCGTAGGACGGCCAGGCAGAGAGCGGCTGACCAAAATCAGAGCGCCCGCCCCGGATTGAACAATAAAAACACACCGCTGAAGCCACGGAGCTCAAATGTTCACCGAGAAGTTGCTAAACTTCATCATAATTAATGACCAACAGCTATCAGCTGTAGAAAAATGAAGGATTTCGCAGCTTGATACTTGCAGCCAACAGTAAACAATCATAAAAAAGCATATTAATTAAAAATCACAAGAAAACTATGTTAAAAAACGAAACATAAACATTTACATTATAAAACAATGTAAAATACTAAAAGCAGGAACATGTCTGTCTGTGTTGGTTTATGCCAAGAACTTAACAGATGTAAAGCTATTTAATATTTTATTTAATCCATTTATTCATTAATTTAAAAGAGACAAAATAAAACAAATTAATAAAAAAGAAAACATTGAATGAAAAGAGTGCAAAAAGAAGAAGAAAAAAAATCTTATATCACCCCCTTAAAATAAACATTGAACCAGTCCGGCCCTTCGCTTGTAGCAAATTTGTTTTTTTGGCCCTCCATGTATTTGACTTTGACATCCCTGGCTTATGCAATAAGGAGCACATCGCCCATCCAAAACCTATCATCTCTCCATAATGGATATATGTCCGATCTTCTAACTTCCTTTGCTGCATAATGTACATTGCATTTATTCTAGCGTTAGGTAAATGTATCTTGAAGGAAAATAGCACTTAAATAAAAGTCCAACAAGAATATTCATTTAGAATTAAAAATAACTCACCCTGAACTACCATAATAGATAAATGTCATAACCAATCAAGTTGATCCTGTCCAATAAAAGCGTACAAATGAAGGGGAAATTAAATGAGTTTAGGGTCTGGTTCGCAGAGTATGGAGTTAAATTTGTTTCACAATTAGTCAATGAAAAAAAACTAACCTCAGTTAAGTAAAATAAAATTGTAATCAAAACTTTTGGAATTGTAATGATTTCATTTTTTAAAGCAAAAACTTTTGTTTAAAAAACTTTTTTTTTTAAATTAAATAGCTAATTTTTCTCTCGTGAACTTAAAAAGTTATTTGCAAAACATAAACTTTTATTTGCACACATCAGAAATCTTTTGTTGCGATTTTAGGCTCTGCCCACGACGTCATGTGAGAATCGCAAGCAAAACTTTGAATGACAAACAAAACTTAGAATAGCAAGCAAAGATTTCTGACATGCGCAAATAAGTTTGTTTTGCAAATAATTAGCAACATAATTGCAAAAAATGTCAATGACCTCACTGAGGTCATTGACATTTTTCGAGACATGACCAACAGAAAACTGCTGCTGCACAGTTGTTTTAAGAAGGGGCAGATATGATAAGATTTTTTTTCTTCTTCTGCTACCTTTCATTTTATATCTGTTTTTTTTTCTTTCATGTGTTTGTAAATTGTCTTTGTGTTTTAAATCTGAAATGAATAAATAAAATAAAATGAATAAAAATAAATAAATAAATAAGAAGAGAACAAAAATAGCAAAAATGCTTAAAAGTTGGAAGTTTGTTTTTAAACAGTTCACCATGATGGAAAAGAAGATTTTGGATCTTAGATTCAGTTTGGGGAAAAAAAGAAAGTCAAGAGACCGAAATAAATAAGAGACATTGGCCTCCACTCAACACAGAGAAGATGAGACAATGAGGAAAAAAGAGAAACTGACAAGAAAAAAAGAAGAGGAAAGATTGAAGAAAATGTATATAGGTACTTACAAATACACTAAGACACAAATAGAGATATAGGTATAAATTTTGGTGGTCAGTTAGTCTCAGTAGGCTTTTCTCATGGTGACATGCATTAACAATTCAATTTTTGCTTTTGTTTAGTTTTCTTCTGCAGTTCCACATTAAAGTTTGATGCAGCTCTGCTTTTCTGAATGGACCATCTTCATCTCCACTGCAAGTGTAGCAAACCAGGCAGCTCTTTCTTTTATAGATTACAGTCAGGGCCGGCCCAAGGCATAAGCAAACCAAGCAGCTGCTCAGGGCCCCGGGGCCACTAGGGGGCCCCTAATGTGCAACAGATTATAATTTTTTTTGGGAATGATTTCCATGTGATTCTATTTAATATTTTAAGTTCAGCTTTTGCAAATTGTTACATACATTTACATAGTTTTAAGAACTAATTATTCAACTTTAAATTTCTTTGTTTAAACCATTTAACATGGTTTCATTGTTCATTTACATTATTTAAGTATTTCCTTGATATTTTATTTTCTTTTATCTGTTTTTTCACAATTTAATTATTTTTTATGCATCTAACTAATATTTTATCTTTTGTTTGTTGTTGATCTTGCACTCCAAATTATTTTGAACATTACTGTTGCAGTTCTTTGGAACCAAAGTTAATAAACCAGATGGCATTTTTGCAGTAAAATGCATTGTATACTTGTGTTTTTTTTCCCCTTTAGTTACTTTTAGTACCAAAATACACATAGGATAATGTAACCAGGGCTGTTAGAGTTGCAATGGGTTTATGTTAGGTCAGTGAATGATCTGATCATCTGATTGTTGATTGCAGTAATCCACATTATTAGCAAAAATAGAGGGCCCCAAACCAAATTTCACTTAGGGCCCCATGGAGGCTTGGGCCGGCCCTGATTACAGTACACTAAAAAGTTGCATTGTGTCCTTGTTTATATTTTTAATAGTGTAATTCTGTAAAGACAAAATATATCTGGTGGTGTAACTCTGATTTACCTATCTTGCTAAATCGCAGGTTTGAATATTGCAATACTTTCCTATAACAAAGTAGACCTGCAGAAAGAAATTACTAATAAAATATTTTGTATGTTCTATGTAGAGGTTTTCCTAAGCTTTGATAGTAAATCTGACAATTTTGTAATTTATCATTGTTTATTTAACTCTGAAAGCTATGTAACTTTGTTAATATTCTGTCCTAAAATGCGGTTAGATGTGCCCCTTTTTTTTTTGAGCACCTGCCCCTTTAGTGGTCTCTGCACGTCCCTGCTCTTACCACTTATACCTTGGAAGGTTTTCGTCTTTGTAAGTATTAAAATAGGAACACCATTTAGCGTGTTTGTAATATTGAGCTAAGTTGAGTTAAGCTATTGTATTGTTTAAGCGTGGTGTGACGTTGGCATGTACAGTATTATTCATTTGTTTTTCTTTTCTGTACATTTCAGTTACAAAAACTTACAAAGTAAAGAAAGTTCAAGAAGTCTTCAGTAAAAATCAAGAAAGCAAGCTTGAGTGGGGACTTTTTTTATTATTTACTTTTTGTTAGCTGGCTGTCTAGCCTCACATAGTCACGTGTCGTGAGGACAGCACAAATGTAACTAAATGTAATCTGATGTAATGTAAAATAAATGTAACTACCGTACTCCTTAATGTTGAATAACTCATTTATTATAACTTATTCAACTGACAATTACAGTTGCATAGAAAACATCTGTTTGTTGCTCTAACATAAATCCTTTTAAATTTTGTCAGCTTGTGAAAACCCACATAACTCCATTAATGAAGGATCAAACTGTCCAAGTTAATACCCTGATGCATGCTCAATAATCCAGGTAGAAAAATCTAAAAAAGCTAAGTCTGGTCCTCTGGACCTGATGGTCCAGAGGTGGTCCTCCATGATCATGTGAGCAGCTGGTTTCGGCTGTCATCAGCCAACTGGTTGATCCACTGTGAGAGGGTGCTATTTATAAGACTGAGCTGAATACAGCATCTCAGACTGAGGAAGTCTTTTGGACGAAAGACGAAATGTTTCTACAGTTTTTTTGCTTTGTTTTGTTTTGTCTTTTGAATGTCAGAGGACCAGACTTAGCTTTTTTAGATGTCCAAGTTAATAAAGAAAAATAACATAAAACTGAGCTGCAAAGAACATGTATGACACATGTAGCATTTTACAAAAAAAGGCTACAAACAGCCTTGCATCCAACTGATGGTTTGATGATAACAATTTGTGTGCATACTGCAAACATTAAATAATTACAACAGCAGCTACACATAAATAATATGTAATCAACTAAAAATACCAAAATAAAGGTTGACTCAGTTCACAACTATATTACTGAAGTTTTTTGGTCACCGGTAGTCTTTGATGAGGAGATGCTGCCTGGAACACACAAGTGGATTCTCTCTCTACGATTGATCATGTTCTGAAAATGATGAACACAAAACAAAATGCAAGCACAATCATTAAATTGCACACAGTTTAAATGTTCTTCTTCTTTGTTGAATTACATTTGATTATATTTTAATTGCTTAAAAAAATGCTAACCTGACAAACAGGAAAGTGGACAAGATTGTCCTGTTTCACTTGTCACATCCATAAGTCCAATTCACGCTGGAAAGCCGTGATCGTGTCGGATATCTGCGTGATGACTTGTTTGCGTCTCTGCTCACAGACCTTCAGCATGCACTGCTTCAAAAAACGCTCCATCTGAAAACGACTTGGAAGCGATTTCTTCAGCCACAATTCGGCCTCGTTTTTGGCTGTGGGATTCATGAACAAACTCTGCTGCGACCGTAATTTGCCTTTTAATTCTTGGCAGAATGTGTTGCTTTTCTTGAAGGGTTGCTTTTCTTTAGCGTACTTAGCTCCGTATTTGGTTTCAAAACTGACACCGCCTCGTAACACAAAAGACATACCGGTCTTTCTCCTGGAAGCACAAACAAGTATTCGCCTTCCCATCTTTCTTGAAACTTCCGTCTGCATCAACTTTTCTCTTTCTGGACATTTTGGGATCATTATTTATATCTCAATTCCACTCGTTGGCATGAAGGTAGAAACTGCTGCGGCTTCCGTAGTCGAAAGGCATTGTGGGCTACCGTAGTTGAAAGGCATTGTGGGCTACCGTAGTTGAAAGGCATTGTGGGAAATGTAGTTTTTGGTCAAAACACGCTCGTATTTATTTTTAGACACTCAAAATTTTAAACTAAACTCTCGCGGGTCACATAAAATGACATGGCGGGCCACATCTGGCCCACGGGCCATGAGTTTGACACATGTGCCTTAGGCCCTCAGCCAGTTCCCTTCAAAGGCCAGGCTGAAAACTGACACAACTCTGGACGTGGGTGTAGAAGCTGCCCACGTGCCTGAGTCATCAGGTCCCTGTGAGGAGGCAATTGCCATGGTATCCCTGATAACATTGAGATCAACTCCGGGAACCACGGTTTCTGCGGCTACCTGGGGGCTATCAGTATCAGGGAGAGGGCTCCTTGACGTACACGTTCCAGTGTCACCTGGATCAGAGGGACAGGTGGAAAAGCATAGTACAGCACCCCTGCTGGCCAGTCATGTGCCAGAGCGTCCGTTCCCAACGGTGCATCTGTTTCCTTCAAAGAGAAGTAAAGGTCACACTGCGAGTTAGCTCTGCAAGCAAACAAGTCCACTGAGGCTTTCCCAAATCGTGACCAGACCTGTTCCACAACCCATGGATTCAGGCCCCATTCTGACGCCAAGAGAGGCCCTCTCGAGAGGGTGTCTGCTCCATAATTTAGTCCACCGGGAACATGAGTCGACCTGAGTGACAAGATTCTTGGAGCACACCACGTGAGCATCTTCGACGTCAGTCCGAGGAGAGCTTGGGACCTTGTCCCTCCCTCTCTATTGATGAAGGACACTGTGGTCCTGGTATCTGATTTCACCAGGATGTGCTGCCCTGCAATCAGACCTTTGCCAAAGAAGTATTTTACTGACAGGAATACGGCCAACAATTCCAGGAAGTTGATATGTAATCTCGCTTCCTGTTTATTCCAAAGGCCACGGGCGTTCTGGTTTCTGCAGATCGCCCCCCATCCTGTTTTTGAGGCGTCCGTTGTCATGACCACACGAGATGACACCCTACCCAGCGGGACCCCTTCTGTGAAGACAGACAAGTCTCCCCAAGGTTCCAGGGCTCTCAGGCACTCTGAATCTATTCTAACCTTTCCTGCTCGACCAAGTAGGGTAGGTTGTGTCTGTTGGTTAAGCCACACTTGTAGGGCCCGCATTTTCAGCAATGCACATGGCACACAGGGTATGGCTGCCACCAAGAGGCCTAAAAGGCGTTGGCACGTTTTCATGGGAACCCGCTGATCCAGTTTAAATTTTGACAGGCAATGGCAAATCGAGGAAACTCATTCCTTTGAGAGCCATGCTCTGTACCGCACGGTGTCGATCTGTACTCCCAGAAATATGGTAACCCGTGATGGAGTCAAATCGCTTTTCTGTAGGTTTATGACAAAACCGAGAGACTCCAGGTGAGAGATCGCCTTGCAGGAGTGTGACTGGGCATGTATTCTGCTTCCAGCCAGAATCAGGAGGTCATAGGTAGTTCATAACCCTGAAACCTTGATTCCTAAGGGGGGTCAGGGCTGCATCCAGACATTTAGTAAATGTACGAGGAGCCATCTTTAAACCAAAGGGTAAGGCTTTAAATTCATAAGCCTTTCCCTCGAAAGCAAAACGGAGGAATTTTCTGTGTTTCCTCCACACGCCTACATGGAAAAAGGCATCTTTCAAATCCACTGTACCTGCGTAGTCTCCTGTTCTCACAGACTGGAGAACCTGTCGCAGTGTAAGCATCTTGAACTTAAAGGTTTTTATTCTCTTGTTCAGAGTTCTGAGATCCAGGATCGGTCTCAGGGAATGATCCTTTTTGGGCACCAGGAAGTACTTTCTGTAGTGGCCGGAGCATAGTTTGCATTTCGGGACCAAACTTATTACTCCTTTCTGCAGCATTGTCAACACCTCCTCCCTCAGCACGTGTGCGCGTGTTGGGTTAATGTTTGATTGCAGTACCCCTGTGAAGGGGGGCGGTCTCCTGGTGAACTGTAGCTTGAGCCCATGACATATAGTCAACATGACCCATTCGTTTGGTAGACACGCCCTCCAGGCCTGCGCGTGCGCCATGAGCCTGGAGGGCATCCAATTGCTACCCGTCATGTTTGAGTGCGGGAGGGGTGGCCTTTGACCCTTCTCGCGCTTTCTCGAGCAGGTTGGTCAGCCCAACAGAAAATATCGCGAGATCTGACTGTCTCAGGCAGAGCACGTGTATCTTTCTGCGGTTCATAGTTTGACCATGTGGTGTTTTTTTTTTTATGAAAGTGGGACTCGAGTCAAGAACCAGGGCAGTCTGTGCTTTGGTACTTTTATTTTTGTACATGCATGAAACAGTGTTTGTTTTAATTACACATACAGTAAGCGAGTCATGTTTAGTGTGCGCACACATGTCACCAGTATTGTTTTACAAGTGGAGACTGGGCTCAAAAGGTCAGGTTCCCGCAGAGGTGGGACCAAGTCACTGTGTTGCAAGTCAAGTCAAGTCTCAAGTCAAGACGGTCCAAGTCAAGTCAAGTCTCAAGTCAACGACGGTCCAAGTCAAGTCAAGTCTCAAGTCAAGACAGGCAAAAGTCGAGTCAAGTCTCAAGTCAGGAACTTTTCATTTCAAGTTATTTCGAGTCGTTCTCCACCCCCCCTTTTTTTAAAACATTTGCAATTATGAGAAAAGTATAAAAGTTATATACCGGTACATATAAAAAAAAGTCATAGCACGTCTTTGCTGAACAAACAATGTATTTCAAACTGAATTAGGTACACAGCACAATGCATGCACCAGTAGTTATATTGCAACAAAAGTATATATATGATCAGAGATGATGAATCTCTAAATATATAATCATGCCTAAACCTTACACAAAATAACACCCAAAACACCCAACACCCCAAAAAAACACCCCAAAAAATTATCCAGAGATTCTTTTTCTCGTAGACGAGAAAAAGTGTGTACAGTGGTGTACAGAAAATGTACACCAAATACAATACAGTCGTTACCTTTAACTTGTTGTGTCACTTCTGTCTTCGTGTCTTCACTTCCCAACAAATTGTTCGGCGACATACTGGGCTGTATTTGCTGTCAACTACTGTCAGAAAGTGCAGAAAACTCTTGTTTTCCACAATAGACAGGGGCAGATTGCAACCAACTATCAAATCACGTAGTAAGGCATTGGTGATGGCTTTCTGCTGTGGATGAGTCATACTGTAATAATAATAATAATAATTTGTCACATTTGTCATCTGTGTATGTTTCCCATACTTGACAGACGAAATTGGTCTTCTGCCTTTAACCCAACCACTACCAGGTGGTGCAGCAAGCAGCGTAGTCGCGCTCGGGGAGCTGGAGAATTAGATGTGCACTCATAGACACCCCAAGGTGTGTAGTGGCCGGGGCCGGGGTGCGAACCCGCGTCCTTGTACTGCCCAGCACGAGTGTCCAGAAATTGTGATATGGAAGGCTGTTGAGGTTCATTTGTGACCCTCTTGTTCATCTGGTATTCTTCAAATCTGTCAGAAGTAAACAAATGTCAGAAAATAAATTACAGCCATTCATGAATTACATTTGACTTAAGTTACTCTTACTAATCATAAATAAACATTTACACTAAAACAATCATAGTTTTCAAAAAATGAAATAAGTATATAAGAAGTGTATCACAAGTAAAATCAGGAAGGTCTGGTGAATTTATTTTTCTGCTTTTATTTCTAAGTATGTTAGTTTCAGTCCTCCGTAAATATAGGCCAGATATTCTAAACACAAAATTTAATTGCGACAGTCACTGTATTTGGTCTGTTTTTAAAAAATAAACCACATGCAAAACTCAAAAACATTGCAAATAAAGTGGAGTGGTTTTGAATTTGGATGTGATGGTAAAATAAATATTTGTCTGGCCAAGTGGGGTTAAATCTACAGCCAATTTCACATATCAGTATTGATAAAAACATGTTGTTGGGTTCTGTGCAACATGCGACCGTCACGCCGCCATTTGAAAAGCCATTTGAAAAACAGACAAAACAGTTCACTATCCACCGGCATTTTGGACCGGAATTTTGGCAAATCATAGAATACAAGTGAAGGCTAAGTGCCGCGATATCACCAACGTAGCCTGGAGTACACATGCTAACACGAAGTTAGATGTTAGCTAAAGTCATCTATCTCACAACAAAAGAAAAGTGCTACTTACCGCTCTTTGTGAAGCTTCAAATGCCGGACAAATTTGGACGTCGTGGAATCTCCATCCGATATTTTCCTATTGCATGTTCTTATCACGCTTCGGTTCCGGTGAGCAAGCAAACCCAGAGTGCAGGCAGAACAGGACTCGGAGACGGAGAGTGTAAAATAATAAACACTTTAATAATGAAAACAAAAGGCTGACAGGGCAGCAACTACTTACAAAATGATGAGGAAGTGTTTGGCTCCACCAGACATAAGGGAGAAAATGACTATGACCCGACAAATGCAAAGACCTGAATCCACACTTAAATACAGACCAAAGTAATTAACTAAACACTGAACACCTGTGGGATATCTGACGGGAGGAGGTGCAGGGATGAGAAGGAGCCAACAGAAAACATGACAGGAGCAAAGCCTGTCAGTTTTACACGTAGCTGTTTGTTTTTTATTTGAATGCTCATAACTTTAGTACCCAAAAGAAACTACTTGTGGAGCGCTTACTTCTCCCTCAGCTGTAGCTTGCGTTGTTTTTTTCCAAGCTACGCACACACATACATACGGAGTGTGGGGTGCCCGGTCTGCGCCTGACTGTTAATACAGAATGAGTGAAAATAATTAATGCGGCCACTTTATAACTTGTTTTAAATTTTTGATGACTAAAGTATCTATCTACCCTGAGGCTGTTAGACTGATGAATAAATAAAAATAAAAATAAACACTGCAAAATATCACATCATGCTGATGCTGATCTGTTTTCTTGTTGCTGTGTTCATCTGTGACCATCTGCTCATACAGACTCATGTTCGTGCTGCTGTTTATAATGATGTTTTTCCACTACATTAGGGCTTAGTGTATTACTAGTTGATGTTTTTCTTAGTTAATTCTAGATGTTATTACTGTTTTTCTCTTGCATTTGTTGTTGGATGTAACTGGGACCCCGTGTACATAATCTCGTTTTCATCACATGTACCACATGCGGTGCAAATGACAATAAAGACTCTCTGACTCTGACTCTGATATCAAGTCTTTTCAAGTAAACAGCTTCAAGTCAAGTCAAGTCCCAAGTCAATGGCGTGCAAGTCTAAGTCAAGTCCGAGTCTTTCAGCATTTTTTCAAGTCGTCTCAAGTCATGATTTTAATGACTCGAGTCTGACTCGAGTCCAAGTCATGTGACTCGAGTCCCCACCTCTGGGTTCCCGTACCGCGTGGGCGGGCAAACCTGTAAAATTATTAATTAGTCCTGTCAATGTCCTGTCCTGTCCTGTTAATTTGTCCTAATCAGGCCCGAATTTGCTTTCCACATAGGGTCAGTGAAGAGGCCCTTGGCCGATACTAGAAAGTCTCACTTTCGCCAGCAGGTCTCTTCCGTGGGGGTGCAAAGCTTTTCCTCGACAGCCCCTCGCAGAGGGCTTCTGCCTGTTTGCGTCTTTGTTCCAGCCTGGCCTGAATGTGTTCCAGGGCTCCCCAGAAGAGTCCCCTCGGCTCGATCGGGTGCTGGAGGAAGGGGGACCTCTGGTTTTCCGGGAGGTCCGATAAAGTCAACCAAAGATGGCGTTGGGCGACAACCATTTCTGCCATTGCTCTACCTTGCGCGATGGCTATTGTCCCCATCATGCGGAGCACAAAGTCAGAGGCGTGGCGGGCCTCCTCCATGGCCTCCTTTGCGGCTTGTTCATTTGTCGTTACCTGGAGTACCTGCAGCCTTTCTGCCAGGTACGCCTGCATCATGTTCGAGGCGTTCATCGCGCAAGCCGCGAGGCCCTGAGCCTTGTAGTACTTTTCAAGCTGTTTCTCCGAAGTGCGGCAGGCCCTGCTGGGCAGCGTTGGCTTCGCCCCCGTAGCTGCGGGGGCCAGATGAGCCGCCAGGGTCTCCTCTATCAGGGGTGCGCTGGCGAGGCCTGCTGCCTTCATTCCAGCGACATCCAGGAGTCGGGATAGTGGCAACGTCATGGGAGCTCCGGGTTCCGCCCAGGAGCGTGTGAGCTCCATGAGGAAGTCCGGGAAAATGGGCATTTTTTGCGACGTCGTCGGCTGCTGCTTCGCATAGAAGTAGTTTCCCGCCAGCCTCGTAACCTGTTGGCGAGGCGTGGGGTCTGGCCACGCGACCTGCAGGGCGTCCGCCGCCCTATGGCACAGGTCGAACAGAGCAGGGACCGACACGTCCGGTTCCGGTAGAATTTGCACCAGGTTCTGAGAGGAATCCACACTTTCCCCTCTGCAACCGTACTCGGCGTCTTGGTCAGACACTTCGGGCGTCGAATCCTCGACGGGAACCGAGGAGTCCGACACGTTCTCATCCCCGACTTGACCGCTGCATTCCAGGTCCACGTTCTCGAGCTCTGGCTCGGGAGCGAGCAGCTTCGTGAGGCGTGCGGCCTTCAGCGCCGCGGCCTTCGCCATGGATTTAGCCAACGCGTCCGCGCGGCGTTTCCTCACTACCGCCGGCATCCGACAGCAGTGGGAGCAGGAGTCGGGGGATTCCAGCGCTTTTCTTGCGTGCAGAATCCCTAGGCAGACAGGACAGGCCTCGTGGGTGTCCGTCGCCGAGAGGGAGTAGCCGCAGCCGCTGGGGCAGGGGCGCGAGCGAGGGCTCGTCGTCCTGCTGGCTTTCTTCTGAGTCTTTGTCCTTCGTTTTCCCTTCTCGGGAGCCATGTCCGGAGACGAGAAGCGTTGAGGCTGTTCCTAGTTTATATCAAGAAGAACATAAGTTGGTGCGTGACTCCTAAGACTGTTATAACTCCATGTGCACACAGTCTGTTCATTGAATTGATAAAGTCCTCTGGATAGAGGTCGAAACGTCTTCTGTAACAAATAAAGTCCAGTTGATCTTGTATTGAACGCCTTTTTTATATTTTTGACTCAGTAGTCAGTAGTAGTTCATTGGTTTTTATTTCTTTTTCATCATTTTATTGTATTTACTGTTGATCTTAACTTTTCATTTAACCAGCTGTTAAAGGTCCTCCTGGGATGGGTGTTACACTGTGATGCATGCATTAGATTGTCTTGATCTATGTTTCTTGTATCTGTCCCTATCAAATTCAAAATAAATAAACCAAAATAAAACTACAGGGACAAGGAGGAAAATGTGGCTGTGGGCGATTTAAAAGGAGCAGCTTTGGCTCAAGTCCATCTGGATTTTCCCATTGACTTATCTTGTACATCAACTTCTTCGAAAGATTTGTTTCAACACATCATCTGCTTGTTGAGGTTTCGAAATCTCGCCCACATCTTGTCCCACATGTCACCCTCGATGCTCAGATCAGGTGGATTAATGAAGGTTTCTGGTAGTTATGCATGTGTAAAATTTCCCTTTTATTGTGTAACAAAACAGAATATTTTGACACTGTGTATTACAGTATTGCTACAGCTCTACCCAGCTGCGTTCAATGTGTCATTGTGTCAAATAACCACGTTTTTGTCTCTGCCTTTGAGCAAATTTGGACTTTTCTAGCTGTATTAATCTCTAATAGATAGATTGCTGGAGTATGTAGGGCACGCACGTGAATGATTCTTCAGTCAATTATCTATTGTGTTCCCGTCATACCACAGCTTCACACAAAACACATTAATAGGTGTGTCTACTTAACTACATTTGTAAACACTCCCCTATTTTTGTGCATTAATGCAGATTGCTCTGAGCCTGTCATTTTTAGTTGTTTCATTTTGTGTGCTGTAGTCCAGCCACGTTTCATGTATGCACACCTCAAATATTCCTGTTTGCATAAAAGCCTTATCAGACTTTTCCCACACTACTCGTGATGTTCGGCTCCCTACGGTAACAGACCGTGGCCCGCTATCTCCATCGGACTCATTCTTCATGAGACGCTGACTGATAAGCAGTGCTTTTACCTGCATCAGGGGAATCTTCTCAGGAATGGCAACTTTAAGCGTCAAACTTTTTTATTTGCTGATGGTGATGATGGCCAGCGTTTTGCTTTTAATTCTAACTCAAGCATCTTTACCAAGAAATTCAAGGTAAGAGTTTTCTTTTTCTGCAAGTACAGATAAATAGCAAAACGTCCTTTTTATTTGTTTTCACTGTGAAAGATTTTCCAGCTGATTGACTTTTGCTGTGGATTTATCAAATTTCAAATCCAGCTGGACAGACTTCACAGACTATACCAAGTCCAGAGGACAAGACATACCGGTAAACGTATTCTGGAAAAAAGTGGGAAACAAAAAAGTGTTTAATCAAACAACCCAGAGGAGTTTGGTGACAACGACAGAACCTATGAATACGACAACCCCTGCTCCTGAGACTCCTATTCCCATCATACTCAAAAAGTTGTTCAATAAGCTTCCTCAGTGGGACTTTGAGGACATTTACAATCAGGATGCTCCACCCAGACCAACAGTAAGTGCTTTAAGACTTAAACTTGACAAAGATATTTACCTTAGGGGTGTTAGCTGCTGAAAGGTGTTCACTTGTATGTCTTTATTGTGGTAAATTTTCTGTTTGCTCTTCTCTCTGTAAGATCCAGTTATGTGTTTAGGCTGCTGACAGCTATGCTTTCACTAAATCAAGTTTACTTTTATGTCAAATGTCCCTCTTAGCTGTCTTTTTTTTTTTGTCGTTGTTGTTAATTTATTACTTTGTACTAAATCTTTCTCTTACCCAGACGTGCGTCCAGTCGTTGCGCAACTCGAAGGACAAGGACTTCCAGAAAGCCTTCCTCCCCAACATCCGCCTGTATCTGAACAGAGACAACTTCAACATGAGCGAGTGGAACCGGCTCTCACATTTTAACAACCCGTTTGGTTTCATGCAAATGAAGCACGATGGTATGCAACTGCTTCAACAACAGTTTAACGTGCATTGCATGTGTAATTATAATAATAATAATATTAATAATAATACTTTATTTATAGAGCCCTTTAAAACAACCACAGCTGCAACAAAGTGCTGTACATAAAATCAAGAACATTTAAACACATAAAAATAAAACAGTTGTTAAAACATTAAGATCAATAAAAACAATAAAAACAGTGCAGAACAAATTCAGTCTGTGCTAAAAGCCAGTGAGTAAAAATGTGTTTTTAGAAGAGTTTTAAAACTGGACAGTGAAGGAGCTTGTCTGACGGGAAGAGGGAGATCGTTCCACAGTTTTGGAGCAGCAACAGAAAAAGCTCTGTCCCCTCTGAGCCTCCGTTTGGACCTCGGCACCTCCAGAAGCAGCTGATCAGCTGATCTGAGGCACCGAGCAGGAGAGTATGGGTGAAGCAGCTCAGAGAGGTAGGATGGAGCAAGACCATTTAAACTTTTAAAAACAAATAAAAGAATCTTAAAATGAACTCTAAAATGAACAGGCAGCCAGTGGAGTGAAGCCAGAGTGGGGGTGATGTGCTCCCTCTTATGAACTCCAGTTAGAAGCCGAGCAGCAGCGTTCTGGACCAACTGGAGACGTCTGAGGGAGGACTGGCTGACTCCAAGGTAAAGAGCGTTACAGTAATCCAGCCGAGAGGTGATGAAGGCATGGATTACTGTTTCCAGCTGCTGCTGTGTAAGGATGGACTTTACCTTAGCCAGCTGTCTGAGGTGATAAAAACTGGTCTTGACCACCGCTCCAATCTGGGAATCTAATTTAAAATCACTGTCCATTTTAAAACCCAAGTTAGAAACTGTTTTCTTTACATGTGGTGCCAGAGGGCCAAGATCAACAGGGCAAGGTTCACAAGAGCCACTAGGACCAAACACCATCACTTCTGTTTTCTTTTCATTAAAATTTAAAAAGTTTAAAGACATCCAAGCTTTGATGTCTTCAAGACACAACAGAAGTGGCCTGATTGAGGAGGCATCTTTCTTTTTTAGTGGCATATAGATCTGACTATCATCAGCATAACAATAAAAAAAGATCTCATGCTTTCTGAGGATTGATCCCAATGGAAGTAGGTAAAGGGAGAAAAGCAGGGGACCTAAAATGGAGCCCTGTGGAACCCCAATAATTGGAGGAAGAAGGGTGACACTTCACTTTACTACACTTATTTGTTTTGCACTCGTTAAAGCGGGGCACCAGCAGATCTTGACAAACAATAACTGAATTAATGTGTTCACCCTTTAATAATCAGAACTCAGTCACTGAAGTGGAATCTGATATTTATAGGGAATACACAACAATATTCATCCAGTATGTCTTTGAAGTTTTACTGCAAAAATAATTAATCAAAGTTAAAATCATCATCAACAATAAACAAATCTGAATAATCTATTTGATTAACGTTAATAATTTGGAGAATAACTAGTTCTAAAACAAAAATAATGAATTATCCATCCATCCATTATCTTTACCCGTTTCTTCCATTTTTGGGTCACGGGGGTCGCCGGTGCCCATATCCAGCAATCACAGTGCGAGGGGCGGGGTTCACCCTGGATGGGTCGCAAGTCCATCACGGGGCCACATAGAGACAAACGAGACAAACAACCATTAACTCTCTCACTCACACCTAGGGACAAGTTAGAGTTACCAATCAGCCTAACGTGCATGTTTTTGTAAATAATTAATCAGTCAAGGATTAATTCTCTATTATCCGAGGCAAAATTAACCCTTTGAGCAGAAATTTTGTTGGATTTTATACGCACATAAATTTGAACAAAGTAAACTATTTAATAAATACCGTATTTTCCATCGTAGAAGTCGCTCCTGTGTATAAGTTGCATCAGTCCAAAAATGTCTAATAAAGTGAAAAAAAAACCCCATAAATAAGTAACTTTGCCATATAGGTCACATTTATTATGCGTCATCGCTGACTACCAGGAAATGTGGGCTGGTGTAGTGCCTACACTGCCTACTCTGTTTTTTGCAGATGATGTGGTCCTACTGGCTTCATCAGTTCGTGATTTACAACTTTCACTGGAGCGGTTTGCAGCCGAGTGTGATGCGGCCGGGATGAGGATCAGTTCCTCCAAATCCGAGGCCATGGTCTTGAGCCGGAAAAGGGTAGCATGCCCTCTCCGGGTCGGGGAGGAGGTCCTGCCCCAAGTGGAGGAGTTTAAGTATCTCGGGATCTTGTTCACGAATGAGGGAAAACTGGAGCGTGAGATCGATAGGCGGATAGGTGCAGCGTCCGCAGTGAAGCGGGCGCTGTACCGGTCTGTCGTGGTGAAGAGAGAGCTGAGTCAAAAGGCAAAGCTCTCAATTTACCGATCGATCTACGTTCCCACCCTCATCTATGGTCATGAGCTTTGGGTTATGACCGAAAGAACAAGATCTCGGATACAAGCGGCTGAAATGAGTTTTCTCCGCAGGGTGGCTGGACTCTCCCTTAGAGATAGGGTGAGAAGCTCAGTCATCCGGGAGGGACTCGGAGTAGAGCCGCTGCTTCTCCACATCGAGAGGAGCCAGTTGAGGTGGCTCGGGCATCTGGTTAGGATGCCTCCTGGACGCCTCCCTGGTGAGGTGTTCCGGGCATGTCCCACTGGGAGGAGACCCAGAGGAAGACCCAGGACACGCTGGAGGGACTATGTTTCTCGGCTGGCCTGGGAACGCCTTGGGATTCCCCCGGAGGAGCTGCTCCAAGTGGCTGGGGAGAGGGAAGTCTGGGCCTCCCTACTTAGGCTGCTACCCCCGCGACCCGACCCCGGATAAGCGGAAGAAGATGGATGGATGGATGGATGGGTGTAGTGCCAAAAATCGATTGGCTGCCAAATGGCGGCCGCGGGAGCGTGCACAGGAGGACTTTAACAAGAATTTAACAAGATTAACACTTAAGGCCCCCCTCATAGCTCTGCGTTCGGCCGTACACCGCACTACGCCGTACGTACGCAGAGGCACAAGCGTACCATGTACGCGCCAAGCTCAAATTTTACGACCGCGTACGCAAACGCGTTGTCTCACAATAAACTGCCCGGCGCCAGACTGTTTTGTATGTGACACAAATGTATTAAATTCCTCTTCTTCATCCCTGATCTGGCCTTTTCTTTAGTTTTTTTGCCAAAAGTCAAGTGATCGCTTCCTCCTCCGCTGACTCCATGACTGAAATGATGAGGAAATGAATGAATTTGTCGCGAGCAAATTAAACTCGTGTCCAACGTGGCTGTGCGAGGTTCTGCAAATTTCCTGGTGGGCTGTGGGCTGTGGGCTGTAGAACTTTTTTATAAGATATAACACCGCTGTGGCTGAAGCTGTGTGAAGCTGCCGGCTTGCCTTTTTTTTTCTCCCCCGACCTGTCAATCAATTCAGTAGGCGTGTCAGCAAATGACCAATCAGCGAACGCTCTGCGCTGTGAATTTGGAGCAAAAACGCGATAACAAACGCAGAGCCTGATGTGCGGGCGAAAGCGCACGCACAGAACGCACGCGTAATACGGCGTATGGCCGAACGCAGAGCTATGGGGGGCCTTTAAAAACAATTATTGGTTTGCTCAACATTTTAGCAAAGGTGTGTCTCAGTTTAACTTTTCCTTAATAAATGCACTTTAATGGTCAAATCAGCTGCATTTTGCGTCGGCGGCGGCGCAGCACCATCCATCCTCCGGAGCCGCAAGCTCTCCAGCCTTCCTCCACCTGCATCAGCTGGAGGAAGGCTGGAGAGCTTGCGGCTTCGGCTGTGTGTTACGTTTTTCTCAGTTGTCTCTAAGTGAATGTTGGGGGGGNGGGGTAGTGGTAGTGGTAGTTGTCAACAGCCTAGGCACTTTTGCACTTCTAGTGGCTGAAAATGGTCATGTTTAATCTGGTGCATGTCAAAATGAATGAAAGCACCAGTCAAAAATTACATCATGAATATGAAAAAATATAAATAAGTCACTTCAGTGTACAAGTTGCAGGATTTGCAAATGTATGCAAAAATATGCCACTTATATGCTAGAAAATACGGTAGTTTACTTTGGAATTTGGTTGAGAGATGTTAATGAATGTGACCAGATCAAGTCAGAAATTTATTTGTGCAAGGAACAAGACCAAATCAATACCGGATACTGGTGGTCCTTAGGCAGCGCTGCATTAACAACAGGCCTGGTTCTGTTCTGGACATCACTGCACGGGTGGAAACCAATCATTGTCTGTGAACACTGCTCGCTGTTCTATCCACAAATTCTGGTCAAAGCTCTATCACACAAGATTTAGATGGTGTTTTAATCTAGTAAAAGCAGTTCTGACATGCAGAATACTGCCTGGGAGGAACAGGTTAAATAAGTTGAGTGAACCTTTATGAACTTTTTTTTTCACTATCTTTATCAAAATTTAGATAATTCAAAGAGCTATATAAACAGCAGGTAAGACACTGTTTGTTTATAAGCTTTATACAAAACCCTCCAAAGGTTTTGTGCCGTTACTTTAAAGGCAACAGAGGAAGTCCGAAAGTCTCTGTTTCATTCAGCAGTTCATTTATGGAATTTAAATGTAAATACAACAAACATTTTTGTGATTTTTGCATATTTCTAATTTAAATAATATATTATACTATTCAGTTTCAACGCAACAGTACTCACCTTCAGCTTTTTTACAACAATTTCTCTCAGCCAAAATGGTTTATTTGAGTGGTCTCCAGTAAAACATCTAATTTCAGCTCAATTTTATGAACTTACAAGTGCTTCAGATTCAATTAATATTTTCTCAGAGTTTATCGTTATGCTTTTTTTGAACAGCAGTCACAATAATTAATGTTTTTATTTTTTGTCTGCAGAGGTAATGGCCGCAATAAAGCTGCTTCCGAAGGTGAAAGAGCCACTGCTCCTTCCAAAACCAGGCGGCGATGGCTGCGTGCACTGCGCTGTGGTGGGAACCGGAGGAATCCTCAACGGCTCCAAAATGGGAGCAGAAATTGATGCTCATGACTACGTTTTTCGGTAATGTGATTTAAGAGAGCAAACCTGTTGGTTGAGTTCGTTGTGCGGTATAATTTTGTAACAAACTTCCCGTAAAGCAGGGGTCCCCAAACTTTTTCCTGTGAGGGCCACATAACTTTTCCCTTCTCTGGTGGGGGGCCGGAGTCAGTTTACAGGAAAAAGTGTGACAATTGCAGGAGTGCCTAAATGTAAAAATGTATTGTTTTCCAGAAAGCACAACCAAATAACCCTCTCTGGGTTCTTCACAGAACAAAAGTCAGGAGATAAATAATAACACTATTAATAAAATAAATAATAACACTATTAATAATAATAACCAGCATTTCCAGTGCTTCCACACACTTTTCAGCTGTCAGCTATCATACTTGTCTTTGTGACGGGATTCATAGTGTCGCCGCAGATTGTATTCTTTGAATACTGCCACCGCCTCTTTACAGATGAGACAGACAGCCTTTTCTTTGCATTGAACAAAAAAAAATCATTTGTCCACTGCAACTTAAATGCCCTGCATTCTGAATCAATTTTCTCTTACCTAATCTTTTCGCCATTATTCCGTTCTGTCTTTGAGAGGGGCGGGTTTAGGATTTTTTTCTGGGGGTTGCCAGATAGGGGCACAGACCGCAGAAGGGTGGAACAGAATGTCACGTTTTGGATGTGTCAGCGTTTTTCCCCAAACGCTGACACAATAAATTAAATGTGGAACAATAGTTCAAAATAGTTCATAACTAAGGAACATTTTATTGCAAAAGTCCAACTTTATTATCAAATACAAATACACATATGAAAAAAAATCTAGATGCTCTCTGGTATTGTTCTGGGGGCCAGACCAAATGTGGAGGCGGGCCGGGTTTGGCCCGCGGGCCTTAGTTTGGGGACCACTGCCATAAAGGAACGGATTTGAAAGGATCTGGTATTACAGGTCTGACAATAGCGTGACAAGAGAGGGATTGTTTGTGATTCAGTTTTGTTTCATTTTCACTGAATGGAAGCAAATGGTGGACCCAACATAAATAAATTGATGCAGAGTGCATCGGTCATACACTGCTTCATACCTGTAACACAATCCTTTGACTTGTTTTTTTCTTAGTCCACAGTCAGGAAGAATAAAATCAAACCCTATTTATGGCTAAATACAAGAACATATCATCTTTGTTATGTTAATAATCCCATTCTGTACGTTAAAACCTTATTGTCCCTGTCTAATGTATCTTCAGACGTGGTTGAGAAACGCATGTCTGTATTCAACAAAGTTCAAAGTCAAAGTCAAAGTCAACTTTATTGTCAGAACTGCAATATGTACAGGACATACACAGGACCGAAATTGCGTTTCTCTCAGTCCCTCGGTGCAACAGTAACTGTACTGTTATCACTACGTGTTAAATACGCTGTGTATGTTAACGTAGATTAACAGCAAGCCAAACTCAATTCTCATGAGCCAGGAAGCTGAGCGTCTTGCTCCTTTATTACGCCTTTTACAAAGGTATGGTAGCTCGATGAAAGGTTGAGTGAAACTACAAACAAAAAACAGAAACAGCTACATTAGCGTGACCATTACATTGGGACGTGGCTAATTACTGGAATAAACACACTTGGAAAACGATCTCAAAATAAACTAGTAAAAACATATAACACCAAACAGATCACAGATTGAACTTACAGCCATTGCTTTCGGAGGTGAAAGAAAAGATTGATGACTCAGGAGGTGAAATTTATACATTAACAGACAGGATTTCTCTCTGCAAAAACGTTTTCCCAACTTCTGTAGCTGGGGAAGATTAACTGCCGTTGCTAGGGAACGTTCTAACTGCTGTTGCTACCCACAATGCACTGCCATCTCAAAATTCTCCTTCAAAACAAAATACAGATAGATCAACACTGTGGAAGTTCTTTTTTTCTTCTTTTTCAAACTAAATTATTAAGAAATGTCCAACTTCCAGCCTTGGGCAGAACACTCCCCGCCTGGCGTCACTGATGCCACTACTTTTTATCAGTCACGTCAGTCTCTAAGAGCATAACAACATCTGAGATGGGACGCAAATAAGTCTTAGAGATGCCCTGAGATGATGTCTTCACTTCCACCTTTCTGACTTTTCCGTCACTGCTTGGAAAAGTGGTTGTAATGATGGCCATTGTCCATTCGTTTCTGTGTGCTTGATGTTGTTACAACACAATGTCGCCTTGCTGAAGGTTGCGTTGCGATCTATGCCACTTGCGTCTTGATTGGAGGGTGTTGAGATATTCCTCCCTCCAGCGTCTCCAAAATTCATTGGCGAAGACCTGCACTTGCTTCCACTGGCTTTTGAGCATGTCTTTTCCACTATCTTTAGGAACGTCTCATCCTCAAAAGACAGAGCACGCTGGTTGTCTTTCTCTGTGCGCTCGAAAACTTTCTCTCTGAGATTTTCTTCTGCTGCATGAAGTTTTGAGCTGTGTTTAACGGAGTTATTCTTGTGCTCCCCGCCGTAGCATAGTTTTTCTTTTAGGCTGATGCTGTTGGGACAAGGAGTGAAGAGAGATGGACGTCCGTTGGAGAGAATGTGCGTTTTGTAGACGTTGACAGTTGGCTTATGAGCGTTGAGGCCTACGTCCCCCACAATTACCCAACCCAGATCCAGGCACTGGGCAAAGGGAGCACTAGGGGGTCCGTTTACTTGTCTTCGTGCTTTGTGGACTTGTATGATGTCTCTGCCCAGTAAAATTGCTATCTCAGCATCTGGATCATACTTTGGTATAAGAGGAGCGAGATGTTTCAAATGAGCGTGGGCCAGAGCGACTTCAGGCGTAGGTATTTCATTTCTATTAAACACTATCTCGTCGCATTCAATGAGAGGAGGGAGGTCTAGACATGGACCTCCACCTACTGGCTCTATTTGGAACCCGACTGCTTTCCTGCCACACATTTCAGTTAAACCAGCACACGTTCTCATGTTGTATGTCAGATGATTTCCCTTGATGCCAAATAGCTCAAAGAATTTGGGACGAGCCATTGAGCAATTGCTTTGATCGTCAAGGATCACATACATCTTGACAGAGCGTTCTGGTTGGCCTTTAGGGAAAACTCGAACTAGGCATACCTTAGAGCAAGAACGTGGGGGACAGCCTTCACCGCAGATCTCAGTGCACCGTGACGTTACCTCAGGTGGCGTGTTGTCTTGGAGCTGAAGCTCTGGTTCGGGCGTGTTTTCTGGCTGGGGTTGTTGAACCGCATCAGGGTGCATGGCAGAGCAATGTCTTTCACTCTGGCACTCCTCACAACTGATTTTCACATCACAGTCCTTTATTGTGTGTGTAGGAGAACAACAACGAAAACACCGTCTGTGCTCTTTGAGTATGTTTCGTCTTTCTTGTACTGGTTTGATCCGGAAAGCTCTGCATTTCGTTAGAGGATGCGATTTCCTGTGGACTGGGCAGTAACGGGTTAGATCATCCTCTTTCTTACTAGGAAGAGCGGTTGTACTAACCTCTGTCCTGTTTACGGTGAGAGGAGGTTTGTAGCCAATTTGTTTAAATGGTGGTCTCTCACCTCTGTTGAAAGGCTGGTTGCTGCATGTCACAAAACTTGGATCGTTTCTCGCTTTTGCCTCTTCTTGGACAAACTTCACAAAATATGAGAAGGGAGGGAATGTCACTTGATATTTTTGTTTGTACTTTGAACCTACTTGAAGCCATTTATCTTGTAAACTTGGAGGTAGCCTTTCCGCTATGGGCTTAACACCTCGTGGTGTGTCGAGGTAAGCGAGGCCTGGGAGATAAGTTTCATTTTTAGCAACCAGCAGCTCTAGGAGCAAATCTCCTAGTTCCCTGAGTTTTACATTGTCTCTATTTGTAAGGTGAGGGAAGTTGTCTAGTTTTTTAAACAAGGCATTTTCTACTACTTCTGGTGTAGCATAACATTCTTCTAACCTGTCCCATGCTAACTGGAGGGCAGCTTGGGGGTTAGTGGTATAAACAGCTCTGATCCTTTTGACATGCTCTGAGGACTCATTACCAAGCCATTTCACTAGGAGGTCTAACTCTTGACTGTATGTGAGGTCTATGTCTTCAGTTGCATTCAAAAATGATGACTGCCATGCTCTGAAATTTTCAGGGGTGTCATCAAATTTAAAGAGCCCCGTCGTGATTAACTCTCTGCGTGCAAGGAACTTAGCAAAGTCAGTCATAGGTGGGTAATTGTGGTAACTGTTCGGACTGACATAGTCTCTTGGTGTGTCAAAATGTTCATCTTTTACATACATTTTCTTGAGCACCGGTGGGGAAGGAGTTTGACCTGATCTCCTTGGGCCGAATGATAATGCTTTCAATACTGGTTCGACCTGAGGCATTTCCTCTTCAGACGAATGTGACCTTGGCTGGGCTTGGTGTTGCACGTACTCCATGGTTCGTTGTCTGAGGACTTGTGGGGGGACTGCACTCTTTACACTCTCTTCCTTGTTTTGTTCAACAGCTGCGGCAGCTTCTAGAACCTCTGCTCGTGCCGTAGCAGCTGCAGCTTCCTTTTCTAGCTCTAGCATGTGAAAATCCAGCTCTAGATTTGCTTGTTGCTTTTTTATTTCTAATTGCTTTTTAGCGTAGGAAGCTTTCACATTTGTGGCTTCAGCAGAGGCTCGTGCAAAGATGGCTGCTTCAAGTATGCTGCACTTTGAGGACGACTTGTTGGATGAATGCTTAGAGCTAGAGTGTTTGGATCTTGAGCTAGCTTTAGACGATTCCTTAGCTTCAAAGTTAGCCATTTTATCTGTTTTCTTGGTATAAGCGTTGTCCTTCACTGTGTCACGAGTTTTATCTTCCACCAACTGCTGGTATGGCTTTTCACTGTACTGTTATCACTACGTGTTAAATACGCTGTGTATGTTAACGTAGATTAACAGCAAGCCAAACTCAATTCTCATGAGCCAGGAAGCTGAGCGTCTTGCTCCTTTATTACGCCTTTTACAAAGGTATGGTAGCTCGATGAAAGGTTGAGTGAAACTACAAACAAAAAACAGAAACAGCTACATTAGCGTGACCATTACATTGGGACGTGGCTAATTACTGGAATAAACACACTTGGAAAACGATCTCAAAATAAACTAGTAAAAACATATAACACCAAACAGATCACAGATTGAACTTACAGCCATTGCTTTCGGAGGTGAAAGAAAAGATTGATGACTCAGGAGGTGAAATTTATACATTAACAGACAGGATTTCTCTCTGCAAAAACGTTTTCCCAACTTCTGTTGCTAGGGAAGATTAACTGCCGTTGCTAGGGAACGTTCTAACTGCTGTTGCTACCCACAATGCACTGCCATCTCAAAATTCTCCTTCAAAACAAAATACAGATAGATCAACACTGTGGAAGTTCTTTTTTTCTTCTTTTTCAAACTAAATTATTAAGAAATGTCCAACTTCCAGCCTTGGGCAGAACAGTAACCAAACACTAAACACTAAAACATTTAATAAACAGTCAGTCAGTTCATCTGGACAGTTTCCTTTGTTGAGACATTTTGTCCTTCATCCAAATGACTTCATTTCATTTCATTTCATTTATTGATTCATTCGTTTTATAATAACAGACACAAAATAAAACAATTTAACACACAGATAACAAGAAAATTAAAATATAAAATGAAAGGTGGCAGATGAAGAAAAAATTGTATTATATCTGCCCCTTATTTTTTAACAAACAATTCAAACAAAAAAATTCGTTTGATACAAAAAAAACCTGCATAACTCATTAACTCCCTTAATCACAAGAATTACTAATTAAACTCGTGTCTTCGTTAAACATATTTCCTTAACAATTTATCCTTGATCTTTCTTTTAAATATAGGTATTGATTTAGCTTCTTTAATGTCAGTTTCCTCTTCGTTCCACAACCTAACTCCCTGAACTATTGCAGTCCTTCCTTTCAAACTAGTCCTATACCTAGGTTTAACAAACATGAGTTGCCTTGAGATTATAACAACTCAATCGTTTAACAAAATACATCTGAACATTCAAAGGCAATACATTATTATGAGCTCTATACATCATTAACAAAATGTTATAATCCACCAGATCGTAAAACTTCAGTAATTTCATCTGATAAAATAATATACTTGTTGGATGACGATAAGGTTTTCTGGTTATAATTCTTATAACTCTCTTCTGCAAAACAAAAATAGGTTTTGTAATTGATCTACACGCCTTA
>JBBPBX010010433.1:16067-37802 GCA_038048925.1 Garcialebias charrua
TGCTGTTTTAGTCACATTTTATGATTTTGAATCTCTCTAGATAAAGAAAGAGCGTTTACAACAAAAACAGGTCAGTCTCTCTTATCATGGTGACCTAACCAGGCTGAAAGAAAATCCTCTTTATGACTCTGCTGTTGTCAGAGCTGTTCTCTAGTTCAGCTCTCTGGTCATCCAATGACTTAGCAAAAAAAAAAAAACATAAACATTACACTGTCTAAAGTCTCCAAGTTGTCAGAGAAGGCATCATTAAAAAAAAACATTAGCAGGTTACTGTCTGTCCTAGGCTGCTGTCCTTAACAAGTGAAATGACAAACACATCTTCTGGTATGTGCTGGTGAAGATTCTCAGTCGTCCAGGACATGATAAAATCAGAACAAGCGCTCAATGCAAAAACAACTGGACTTTATTTGTTGCAGAAAGGGTGAAACGTTTTCTGCAACAAATAAAGTCCAGTTGTTTTTGTATTGAGCGCTTGTTCTGATCTTCTGGTATGTGTTGTTTCTGTTTGTGACTTATATAAATAATGTGTGTGCTTGTGAGACATTTAAAGATGTTTTGAACTTCTGGCAGGTCTCTCTGATGGCGTGGAGATTGAACAGGGCCCGCGGTCGTCAGCTACTTCATCTGCCGGAGAGTCTGGATCGAGAACTGCAGCCAGGGTCTTTGAGCATATCTTAAAAAAAAAAAAAACATGTAGTTTTAAAATCTAGACAAAATAAAGGAATTAAAGAAACATACAGATAAGCGTTATTGGTTTTTAATGTTTACTACTACAACCTGCAATAGGTCAAGAATGGCTCCACGCTCAAAATGTCCTTGTGAAGACCAGCCAGCAGTGATGGTGGGCTCATTCCGGTCATCAGGATGTCGTGGGTCAAAACGCAGGCTGTTCAGCGTTCTCCTGGAAAACTTCTCAACACAGATGTCATGCCTTAAATGACACCAACATGAAAAATGTGGTTGATATCAAACACATATTAGCAAATCTGTTTGTAGAAGTGTTTTTTAAAAAATGTCAAAAAACTATTCCAGATCTTACCATTGTAGAAAACATTTAAAACCGTACATATGTGATTGCATTTATTATCTAGTGCCACTAGAAAACAACAATAATTAACACAATACAATAAACTACAATTGTACAATGTTGAATAGTTTTTTGACTGGGATAAGACAAGATAAGTGATATTGTATTATTCCAGTTGTTGGTGAAGTTTCACTGAAAGTCACCTTTCTGGGTATTTGTGTTATAAGCGTAATATGAAATGTCTTCAGGAACACTGATTAAACTCACTTTAAAACTTGCAGCTCATCCAAGTAGCAGGTGCAGTTCGTTTTTGGGCTGGTCTCTTCCATGTACAAGGTAACTGGGTGCAGGTTGGTTTAGAATGTATTTCCAACATGGTTGCAGCCACCTCCTCTGCAAAAACAATCACAAACACAATATACAACTATTGTATGTGTCATTATGGAATTCACATGCAAAATATATTGTTTGTAATATATTTAAGATTTTCACACATGTTACGTCTAAAGTGTAAGCTGTATAAACAGCATAAGTGCATTAGTAAATCAAAGATAATTAAATTTCCCTAGGAAAGCTAATAAATGTATCTCTTGGGATAGTTATTATTTTTCACATCACAACATCACCAATTGTCTCAGGCTTAATTTAAGACATAGTTTACAGAAATCAAATAAGAAATAAGGACGCTGTGAACATTTGTGTGACTCAAACGTCATGTTTTTGTTTACATACTGTGCACTGACAGCTCTTATGAAGATGTGGCGCTAGTTATAGCAGCTAACAGAAGATGTTGAACCTGTAACAATAACCAAACCAGTCTAAATATCAGAAGTATTGGTGTGAGAAATTTAAAACTTTTATTTCTGACGCTTGGATAATACAGGTTGTTGACAACTACACACAACGGCTCACCCTGCTGGACATTCGCAAAAAGCCTGAAGGAGTTCCCCATTTTCCATCAGCGCACATAATCACCTCCTCTCGTATCTGCGGCACAATGTTCAGGCATTTTCACCAGTTGTTGTCCACTATTTTAAGAAATCAAGCTTCTACAACTCTCTATCATTACGAAGCTCCTCGGCTCCTTCCTAACCCCCCGGCATCCGGTTTCGGCTTTTTGCCGTCCAATCAGAACGCTCGTTTCTGGCGAGCTTTGCGCGATGACGTCAACTGGTAAAAGGTCTATTGTGGAACGGTTTGGAAAATTATGTTAAAAAAAGCAAAAGCAGTGCTTATATAAAAATGATCAAAACTAAATTGTTAACAAAATACTAAAATTTTCAGTTAAATGTTTAATGTACTAGAAATTTGTAGATTGTGACGAGTTACTCTTTTTGCTCTGTTACTCATAGATAATTATTGTTTGAATTGATTGTTTGAATTGTTTTGTTGGCCAAATCATTGGATGCACTTTCGCATTTGATTAGCATTTCAAGTCAAACACGTTCAAGTTGGCTGCTACAACCAAGCCATTTTTGCAAATCCAACCATGGCACGGTCAGGTTTACAGATATTGAGGTAAAATTTTGGGGTGGTAGTAGCTGAGTGTAGCTTCAGATTATACTCTGAGAACAAGCTGATCACACGATAGATGTATCTGAAACTTGGCTAGAAACTTTTTAAGTCAACTTGTAGCAAAAGATCTCACAAACTGCAAGTCAACTTTCAGAAACAACTTATAAGTTCGAAACGTCTCAGCTTAAAAAAGAAACCGTCCAGATGACCTGACTGAACATAGTTGAATTTTATTCCGGGATTATTGAGCATGCATTTGGATGTTTTGAATCATTTTGGCATGACTGTCTCAGAGGAGTTGACGGGGAAGAAGGCTGGCCCCGGAGGCCATCTTAGCACCAATAAATTATTTTTGTTGCACTATGGAGTACAGTATGCTGTTGTTGTGGGAATCAGTTTTGTTTGGTGGCTCTTCAGATTGAAGAAGTCCTTTATTGGATGAAGGACGAAATGTCTCAGCTTAAAAAAAGAAATTGTCCTGATGACCTGACTGAACTAAGTTGGAATTTATACCTGGATTATTGAGCATGAACTTTGGAATTTGTGATATATTTCTACAACTGACTGACTTCAGGATTCAACTTGAATCAAGATGGACACTGCACCAAATTAACCTCATCCAATACAAACATGGCTATTCTGGTCAAATTTACAGATAATGAAATCAAATTTGATGTTTCAAAGTGAGACTCAATAACACACTTTAAGCACAAATACATCTCACAAGATGTAAAAAGGTTGAGTCAGGTCCTCTGGACAGATTCTTCTTTGTTGAAACGTTTCATCTTTTATTCAAAAGACTTTTTCAGTCTGAAGAGCTGCAAGTCTTATAAGCAGCACCTTCTCATAGTGGATCAACCTGTTTGGTTGTGACAGCAAAAACTAATGCCTCTTTTCCAGTGGTAAGAGCAACTCCACTCAGCTCTCCTCTTCTCAGTTCTTCTCAGGTGTAGGTGATTTCCACTACATTGGAGGCTGACCAGTTCCCCCACTCTGTGGGCGGGATCAGCAATGCAAAGTGGTTGGAATTGTGACAGGTCTTTTTGCTTCATCAATGCTTACACGGAACTTCACCAGATTATCTAAAGGACATTCTTATTCCATACTCGTCCACCCGGTCTCTGCGGTCACAGAACAGTAATCTCCTTCACATTCCGAGAAGCAAATTAAGGACCATGGGAGACTGGGCTTTCAGTGTGGCTTCCCCCCGCCTGTGGAACTCTCTTCCTGACTGCCTGAGAGCCCCACAGTCTGTGGTTGACTTTAAGAGTGGCTTGAAGACCTTTCTCCTCTGCCCTCCACACAGCTCTCACACATCTGGACACGAAGGACTCTTATGTTAGAATGCTGTTCATCGACTTCAGCTCGGCATTCAACACCATCATCCCCCAACAGCTCATCCTTAAACTGGACAGTCTGGGGCTGAACACCTCAATGTGTAACTGGCTGCTAGACTTCCTGACCGGGAGACCACAGACAGTACGGATCGGGAGTAACACATCTAGCACCATCACATTGAACACAGGGGCCCCACAAGGATGTGTGCTGAGCCCCCTTCTATTCACCCTGCTAACACACGACTGCACACCATCGTACAGCTCCAACCACTTCATCAAGTTTGCGGACGACACAACAGTGGTAGGTCTCATCAGCAACAACGATGAGACGGACTACAGGAACGAGGTGAGCCGCTTGGCCTTGTGGTGCGGACACAACAATCTCACTCTCAACGTGGAGAAGACAAAGGAGATTGTCGTGGACTTCAGGAAGAGGGATGCACAACATGCCCCTCTGACCATCAACAGCACCGCAGTGGAGAGAGTGGACAGCACCAAGTTCCTGGGAGTGCACGTCTCAAAGGACCTGTCCTGGAGCAGGAACACTGCAGCACTGGCGAAGAAGGCTCACCAGCGCCTCTACTTTCTCCGCAAGCTGAAAAGGGCTGGAGCTTCAACCTCCATCATGTGCACCTTCTACAGAGGTGCCATAGAAAGTGTCCTGACCAGCTGCATCACTGTGTGGTTTGGTGCATGCACTGCATCCTGCCGCAAGAGCCTCCAGCGCATCGTGAAAGCAGCTGAGAAGATCGTCGGCACCTCCTTGCCCTCACTGCAGGACTTACACAGCAAACGCCTCACTCGGAAAGCCCACTGCATGGCAGGTGATCCCACACACCCACTACACAGCCGCTTTAGACTGCTGCCATCAGGGAGGAGACTGAGGAGTCTCCAGGCTCGTACCAGCAGACTGAGAGACAGCTCTGTTCATCAGGCAGTCAGAATGCTAAACACTCTGCCTGCTCTGCCTCCCCTCCCATTTGAACTGCCTTAACACAAAAAACTTTCTCACACATTACCACACAACACAAAGATTTTAACACTGGACTCTGTGTCATCAAACGGTTTATTCACTAAACTCTCGGTCATGTACTCATTCAGTTTGCACTACTTCTCATATTTGCACTAATGTTTGTATTACATTACTGCCTATAGTCATACTGCTGTTTACATTCACTGTTTACATTTATTAATACTGTTTACATTTATTACTACTGCTTTACATTTATTACTACTGTTTACATTTACACTACTTTTATCTACACTACTGCAGATACATATACAGCATTCTCTGACTAGCCTTATCTAAGGATGCCAAATGTGCCTTATGTGCCTTACTTCATATGCCACTTTGCCTCTATACCAACATCAACTACCTCATACATATACTGTGTACATTAACTTATATGCTGCTGTGCCACTCTTTGCAAATGTCAACGCTAGAAACTTCAGTTTATTTTATAGATATACGTTTTATACTTTTCATACTACTATGCAAAAACTCAGGACAGTATTACACTTTTATTATTTCATTTTATGCTTATGTTCATTGGGTGTTTGGTGTTTTAGGGGTGTTTGGTGTTTCAGTGTTGGTGTAAATTTTCATACTTTTATACTATTATGAAAAAACTCAGGACAGTGTTACACTTTTTTTACTATTTTATGCTTATGTTTATTAAATGTTTTAGTGTTTAGTGTTTAGATGGTTACTGTTGCACCGAGGGACTGAGAGAAACGCAATTTCGGTCCTGTGTATGTCCTGTACATATTGCAGTTCTGACAATAAAGTTGACTTTGACTTTGACTTTTTCTTTTTAACCGAGCATACTCTGCCTCCTCATGATTCTATCTTTGATCTTTGTTGATACTGTTACTGTATTGATTTTACTTGTTTTATTACTTGTTTTATTGACATTTAATTCTGTTGCACTTTGTAGCACTTTGAGATTTTCATTATTGAAAAGTGCGTTATAAATTAAATTCATTATTATTATTATTATTGTGAGTTTGAGCCACTCCACCATGTTGCACTCCTTAATCGCCCTATAATTGAACTTGAGTTTCTTTAGCTTATCTCAACACTGCTTATAAATCTGGGTGTGGCCATGTTATGCCATAATTTCTGATATCTCTAAGCAAATGTGTTTGAATCTTGTGGCATCGTCCATCAACACAATGAGGAAGTGGAGGTTCAGATGAAGTTTTTTTCATCCAGTAATGTAGCTTCACTGGACATTCAACATCTGCTTTCAGCTTATGTCAAAATTTGCCTTTTGGGAATCCCAAACAAGGTGGTCCCATAAACCGAGCTGAGTGAGGTGGATACTGATAGTGAGGAGCAGAGGTCGCGTTAACCGAATATTTTACGTATTTGACTGGTTGTTACGTGATGATGGAGAAATCAAAACACCGTATGTCATTTGACAGATTAACATCCAGTCTCTACCAACCAGTTCATGAACTTCACACCCCAGTCCGGTAGGTGGCGGTAATTGCACATTACGGCTTTTGCCAACCCCCAATAAACCAAAGGGAGAAGAAAAAGAAGAAAATACAGGACGTTGTTTGGAAAAAATGTCAAGGCAGCTTAGCGTACAAAGTTTCTTCAAAAAGCCCAATAGCTGCAACTTTTGTTGAAAAAAGAGGGAGTGATGCAGTGGAGGACGATGGACAAGCAAGTAATCTGCCCTACACTGAGCGATAAACTTGTAGCAAGGAGGTTAGATGCTATCGTTTAATTTAATTGTTTATGCATCGTTATTTCATTTTATTTTTTTGTTATTGCAGATTTAGATTCTCTGTTCAGCTTGTTTGGAACTATTATTAATTAAAATAAATGAAAAAATATATTAATTATTTTAAAAATTAAATGACTGATTAAAATTAATTTTGACCGGATATTTTTAACCATGTCTTTCAAAACGACCGGCAACAAAAAAGTATAGCGCGACCTCTGGTGAGGAGTATTATGTCGTGCAGAGCTGATAAGAGTTGAGTCGGCAGCAAAGCACCATTCCTCCTCTGTGTCTCCTCTGAAATATAAGGTGCCCCTGGGGTCGATATTAGTGCTGTTCTTTTTGCATTGTACTTACTGCCCAGTGCTGGACTGGCCATCGGGCACACCGGGCAAATGCCCGCTGGGCCGTCAGTGATTTTTGTGCCGCCCGGTCGGTCCTGTCACGCATGAACCAAAAAAATTAATTAAAGCTATTTTTTTGCCAATCGCGACAGCCGATTGGTTGATTTTCTTGAACGACATTGAGCTAATCCAATGAAATCTCTCAGCACACTTTGGCGGCCCGACCAGCCCCTCCCCTTTACTCACATCACCTGCTGCGGCGGCTGTGAAACCTGACACCAGCGTGCCTGACAGAAACTGGACTGAGGCGCTCTCACACGGAGCTGAGGAGAAGTTCCTCCTACCTGCAGCTGAGAGGAGGACGAGTGATAAAAAGACAGGACTCAAGGAGTGACGTGACGTCTGCTCTATGCGACCTGAGTTTCAGCACGGCATCTTGCAGCACGCGTTAGCATTAGCATGTCGTTGCGGTCTCCTGTTTTCTTGTTAAAAGACCAGCGCAAATTAAAGCTGTGCATGGACGCTGTTTCACAAGACTGGATCTGCAGCAGCAACACGTCACTTGAACGGACTAACCACATCATCCGAACGTGAACGAAGAAAACAGCTTGTAAACACCGATCACAGCAGCTGCAACTTTTATCAGGTAATTCAAATCATTCCAGATCAATAACACAAATTGTAGGAGTTTTTAAATCTCTGAATCATGTCTGAAATGTTGTTGATGTGCAGGCTTTACTGAACGCTGCTAAGACGTCTTCCATCACGTCAACACTTCAGCACTTTATGAAAAAACTCAGACTGATAGTGTCAGCATGTCCTGGAGCCCTGATGATGAGAGATGATGAGAGATTCAACCACCTCAACCGCTCAAAAAGAGGTATTGTTCTTTTACTATTACTGTACTATTACCTTTTTAATTTAAAATTATAATCTTATTAACTTTTTTTTACCTCTTTGTGTGTTATTTCCAGTCTGGAACAAAGTTAGCAGCAGTTCTTCCTCTTCAGGGAAATCCACCTGCAGCTAAGGAGCTAAGGAGTCTGTGATGATGACCCTGATGCATGCTCAATAATCCAGGTAAAAATCTAAAAAAAACTATGTCTGAGCCTCTGGACATTCAAAAAATAAAACAAAACAATTGTAGAAACGTTTCATCTTTCACATCTGGACACGAAGGACTCTTATGTTAGAATGCTGTTCATCGACTTCAGCTCGGCATTCAACACCATCATCCCCCAACAGCTCATCCATAAACTGGACAGTCTGGGGCTGAACACCTCAATGTGTAACTGGCTGCTAGACTTCCTGACCGGGAGACCACAGACAGTACGGATCGGGAGTAACACATCTAGCACCATCACATTGAACACAGGGGCCCCACAAGGATGTGTGCTGAGCCCCCTTCTATTCACCCTGCTAACACACGACTGCACACCATCGTACAGCTCCAACCACTTCATCAAGTTTGCGGACGACACAACAGTGGTAGGTCTCATCAGCAACAACGATGAGACGGACTACAGGAACGAGGTGAGCCGCTTGGCCTTGTGGTGCGGACACAACAATCTCACTCTCAACGTGGAGAAGACAAAGGAGATTGTCGTGGACTTCAGGAAGAGTGATGCACAACATGCCCCTCTGACCATCAACAGCACCGCAGTGGAGAGAGTGGACAGCACCAAGTTCCTGGGAGTGCACGTCTCAAAGGACCTGTCCTGGAGCAGGAACACTGCAGCACTGGCCAAGAAGGCTCACCAGCGCCTCTACTTTCTCCGCAAGCTGAAAAGGGCTGGAGCTTCAACCTCCATCATGTGCACCTTCTACAGGGGTGCCATAGAAAGTGTCCTGACCAGCTGCATCACTGTGTGGTTTGGTGCATGCACTGCATCCTGCCGCAAGAGCCTCCAGCGCATCGTGAAAGCAGCTGAGAAGATCGTCGGCACCTCCTTGCCCTCACTGCAGGACTTACACAGCAAACGCCTCACTCGGAAAGCCCACTGCATGGCAGGTGATCCCACACACCCACTACACAGCCGCTTTAGACTGCTGCCATCAGGGAGGAGACTGAGGAGTCTCCAGGCTCGTACCAGCAGACTGAGAGACAGCTCTGTTCATCAGGCAGTCAGAATGCTAAACACTCTGCCTGCTCTGCCTCCCCTCCCATTTGAACTGCCTTAACACAAAAAACTTTCTCACACATTACCACACAACACAAAGATTTTAACACTGGACTCTGTGTCATCAAACGGGTTATTCACTAAACTCTCGGTCATGTGCTCATTCAGTTTGCACTACTTCTCATATTTGCACTAATGTTTGTATTACATTACTGCCTATAGTCATACTACTGTTTACATTCACTGTTTACATTTATTAATACTGTTTACATTTATTACTACTGTTTACATTTATTACTACTGTTTACATTTACACTACTTTTATCTACACTACTGCAGATACATATACAGCATTCTCTGACTAGCCTTATCTAAGGATGCCAAATGTGCCTTATGTGCCTTACTGCATATGCCACTTTGCCTCTATACCAACATCAACTACCTCATACATATACTGTGTACATTAACTTATATGCTGCTGTGCCACTCTTTGCAAATGTCAATGCTAGAACCTTCAGTTTATTTTATAGATATACTTTTTATACTTTTTATACTACTATGCAAAAACTCAAGACAGTGTTACACTTTTTTTACTATTTTATGCTTATGTTTATTAAATGTTTTAGTGTTGAAGGGAATTCAGTTTGGGTGTTCAAATGAGCCAGGCGTCTCTTCAAGCAAATCAGATTTATTGAAAAAGATACAGGTTAACAGATTAAGCAGACAATCAATTGATCAATATGCATACGATCCGATGATTCGTTGAACAGACCTTCTCGCTCGAAAAGTCCCCCAAGGAATGTCAGTTTGCTGCTCTGGTGCGCGATATCATAAAATGTTTTGAGCTTCTTATTGGTCCGAGGAGCTGCTATCAGTAGTTGCTAAGGCAACTGAGATTTATAGTGTGCCCAAGGTTTCTTCTGGGATGACCTGATTGTGTGTGCCTCTTTGTTTGAGCATAAGTTTTAGAAGAGTTTAGATTCAAACTAGTTTCCTTCGACCTTTATGTTTCACCTGTTGCACCTTTTGTGTCATGAAGTGGCACATTCTGTGTCATGAACTGAGTGTATGTGTTTATACTAAAGATGTACCTGTTCTTTCAGTCAGATCCTGTGTCTGCTTTGCCCTTCCTCCCTGTGGGGGGGAAGGGCAGATGTCGGCCTCAGAGTTGCTTCGAGCTGCAGGTCTGCTCAAACTGCACACCGGTAAGATTAAAGTTTGCACAGTGCATTTAAGCATCTAAACATGATTGTATTAAACCCTTTGATTACATGAAACACAGTTGTGAACCTTTGATTACATGAAATATAGTTATGTATGAATATACCTTTGTGATTACATGAAATATAGTTATGAATGAATATAAGTTTAATCATAATACGTATATAATGGTGCTTTCTTCTTCAGTGTTTAGTGTTTAGATGGTTACTGTTGCACCGAGGGACTGAGAGAAACGCAATTTCGGTCCTGTGTATGTCCTATACATATTGCAGTTCTCACAATAAAGTTGACTTTGACTTTGACTTTGACTTCATCAGAAAGACTTCCTCAGTCTGAGGTGCTGTATTCAGCTCAGTCTTGTAAATATCACCCTCTCACTGTGGAAACTGTGGAACAACCTGCCCCCCAACATTAGACAGGCCTCCTCCCTTCACATGTTCAAATCCCTGCTAATCATCTTTTCTCTATTATTTCAAACTGTGTGAGCTGACGTAGTGTATATATTTTTTTTACTGTGTTTTCATTTTAATATTGTTCTTATACATTTTTATTATACTTTTACCGCTGTTAATATCATAATTTTTACCATTGGTGTGTGATACTGTTCTGTACATTTTTAAACCTCTTTTGTGTTGTGTGTGTGAAGCACCTTGATAACAGTTTATCTGTTTTAACTGTGCTATATAAATAAAATAGACTTGACTTGACTCACAGTGGATCAACCAGTTTGTTGATGACAGCTGAAACCAGCTGCTCACATGAGCAAGGAGGACCATCAGCCTAACAATGGATCATTAGCACCCTGATGGTTGTTTGCTATTCACAGAGGGCTGAGTGATACTAGCAACAACAGCATTGTAAGAGGGGGACAGTTGAACCCAGAGGCCTCCACCTCTGTTTAATGATGGACGGTTTCTTTTCACAAAGATGGCCTCCTTTACTCCTCTCTCAAACCATCGTTCCTCTCTATCAAGGATGTGAACATCTTCATCCCTGAAAGAGTTGGCCTATACAAACGTATTGTTCACTTGAAACATTTTCAAAATAATCATTTTATAAGTCTTTTTTGTAAACATATTATTTGTTTAGTGAAGTAAAGACACTATTTTTTATATAAAGCAAGTATTTCTTTATTCATTCAACCTTCATTTATGATATTGAAATCAAGAAATACCTTATTTTTTATCAAAAGTATTTATGTTTAATGAACTCAGACTATTTTGTTTTATAAAAACAAGTATTTCTGTTTAATAAAGTCAAGAAAGACCATTATGTTTTTTGAATATTTTTAATTGGTAATTATTTTATTAAAACATTTAAATTTTTTATGTATTGTGACAGAGGGTTCTTGTTAGCAGCTGCTGAAAGTAACTAATAAAGTAACTTAGTAATCTAACTTAGTTACTTTCCAAATGGTAATCAGTAACTTAACTAAGTTACTTTTCCCAAGGACTAATCAGTAACTTAACTAAGTTACTTTTTCAATGTAACTATGCCATCACTGTGGGCCACTCTGCTCAAAATGCCCGGGCCGATTTTTTGTCCCAGTCCAGCCCTGTTACTGCCGCTGTGTTTTCTCTTTAAAAAGCACAGTCTCTTTTCATTGTTTTACAGTTAACATTCAAATCTACATGTATACCTATTTACCTGTACAAATGACAGCCAGTCTGCTATATATATGTTACAGGCATAGGCGTCACAGCCATTATATGTGAAGGGGACATGTCCCCCCTAACTTTCATTTGGAACCCCCCCCCCCACACACACACACACACACACACACACACACACTTTTACTATAAAACATTAGTTCAGTCAGCGCAGTTTCTCTTTCTTTGTGAACAAATCCATTCCTCTTGATTAATAGGAGAATACTCAAGCCACTAAAACTGCACTCCAGGTTTTCCTGGTTACCTCCAACTCTAAACACAGCAGTCTGCTGCCTCAGTGTTCTATTTTGTATTTAGCTCCGCCCTTTAGCTCCGCCTATTGGATAACTCCCCCACACGTCAGCGCCCTACTGAAAACCTTTTAGTCCACACCCACCTACCGGATGGGCCCATCCCTCATGTCAATTTTACCCATCGACATTGGGGTTTCTGCCTTTTTTCATCATTCAACCTTCGACTAAAGACCTTCGTAAAAAATTGTCAAGACTTTCGTCAAAAATTACCCGAAGATCAAGATGGCAAGAACATGTCCAGCGTGCGGATCAGGCCTGATATGTAGCTTCGACGGACACCAGATGTGCGAGAGCTGTTTAGGACTGCAACATGCTGATTTGAACAACGTGTGTGCCCTCTGCGACAAGCTACCTAAAGGCGAGCGAGAGCGGTGCACGGAGGTGTACAGGCCCATCGGTGAAGACAAGTGGGCACTTCGAGACCACACTCCGTTGGACAGGACTTTTGACCTCGAGGCGAGAGGAGAGGCGGTCGCGACAGACGTTTTCCCTGCCAGGGAAGTGGGCGGCGTGCAAAGCGCTGCTCCCTCCCTTCTGGAGAGCGAGGGTTCGGACGACGACCTTACGAGCAAATGCTCTGAGGTCCCGGTCCAGCCAAGGCCTACGGCTACCCCTCTCCCAGCGATGGGCACGCTGATGCAAGACCTGCCCACCATTATCCACAAGGCAACTAAGTTAAAAGGTCTGTCTGTGTCAGCTACTTCTCCGCCTAGGCCGAATGACCTGACGGGATTGAGGTACGGCCCCACAATACAAAGATGCCCGGACCCGACCTGGCCTCGCTTCCCGGCCGTGACTGCACTGTAGGACGAGGCCGCAACAGCCCCCACCAAAATTAAGGCCCCAGCAACGTCCTTTGTGGGCATCACGAAGGTGGAAGGCTTCACAGACCGGTTTTTCCCGTTGATGCCCCCACTGGAGCAGAGCCTCACGGAGGTGTTCGGGGCAAAAACTGTCAGGTCAGACCACAGGTCGATTCATAGCGGGTGCCGCGACCAGACAGTCCTGTAGCTAACGAGCCAGGCGCACCAATGCGCGGCCCAAGCTGGAACCGCTAGTAATAACACGGCATTGCTAGCCTACCAAATATCAAAGCTAGCAGAAGACCCAAACCTGCCAGAAGCAACAGCGAGCGCGATGGGAAAAGCGGCGGACGTCATCCTGAACCTCAGTGCCGCCTCCACAGTCTGCTGGTCGCGCGTGGCTGTGTGGATGCAGATGGTACACCGCACGACGTGGCTAAAACACGCGCCATTGCTGCCAGACCGGTTGCAGAAAGAACTTCTGGAAGGGCCGGTGTCTGCGGAGGAGTTGTTTGGAACCAACCTTCAGGAGCTGGTGGAGAAATTTATAAAGAAATATGAGGTGGCTGAGACGGTGCACAGCTTCATGATGGCGCACCCGCCCGCCCGACGCATGGATGGATGGAGGGACCGCCGGACCCAGAGACAACAATTCCGATGTTCCACACCAACGGCAGCAGCGACTCGCCCAGCCTCGTAGCCAGCCCTTCCATACAGAGAAAGACAGCAGTAGCACCCATCGGGTAGTGCCCAGCGCGCGCCACGAGGCCGCCTGTAGCAGGCCTGAGGTGGACAGAGGCAGCAGCAACCATAGCAGCAGCAGCAGCCCCGCAGACAAACGAACTTTAAAAAAATGACTCGTTGCGGGGATCGTGTGTGATAAGGTGAAAATTGCTGAAATAAAAGGACAAAATATTTCAAAAGATGTTTTCTCTCATGTTTCGGGCCTGTCTGTGGGGTCGAATAGCCCCATAGCCGCACGCACACACATGCTTCCCACCACAGACAGACTGGTCTATGACAGTCAGGTGTTCATGAATAAAAACAGCTCAAACAAGGTAATGAAAAAAATCATGATTGGTGGACCTGTTACTGCGCAGTCAGGGCCGGGTGAAACCCCCTACCCGCTGCCTCTCATAAAAATCAAGTGACGCTGGCCCAGTTTCCACACTGCCCAGTAGAAAACATCACGAAAAGGTAACTAAACATCCAAGTGTCATGTTTATCGAACCTCGTGCTGCACAGACGAAGCCAGGTAAAAGCCCCAGCTTTCCGCTTCACCCTGAATCTTGTGACGCTGGCTCAGCTTACGCGCAGACCAGCAGAGCTCTGGTCCCATCTCAACATGTGTTTAATTGGCGTTCCACGTACATGAGTGGCGCCGCCCATCTACAGCTCTGTGACAGCTCTGAACGAGGTAACAAAAGACAAAATATGCAGAATGAACAGGTACCGCCGCCTAAAAGATTGGCAGGGTCCAACAAAAACAACGCTTCGCCAGAGCGCGTGTTTACCGCCACAGCGAAACCACAGACGAGCGTCAATGCGGAAGCAGCAGGTCAGCCACCGCGCACGTGGAAGACGGCGCACAGTAGCGACGTGTCACGTAGAGGGCGAACGTGACCACATCAGACGCAGGGACGGAACACGTCACTGAAGCAACCAGCCCTTTCCAGGCGGGACCCCGTGGGTTACCATGGTAACGGAGGGAGGGCCCATCGAATGATTGACGTGCATGATGCGCACGAGACAACAAGACCACGTGCACCCGCTGGCAAGGCGGTAGGCGCAATGGAAGGAAAAAATGTAGCTTAGACAAATGGTTAGATGTGTTCATAAGAAAGGTTATGCGCTCTAGTTTGCTGTAAAACCACCATAGTTCAGAGGGATCATGAAGACAGTCTTATCAGATCCAGAACAAAGCTCCTCCCTGCTGTCAGAAATTTAAGAAATGCTGACGAAGGGAGTGATCTCCAAGGTGGCAGAAGGAGAGCAGAACAAAGGGTTCTACTCTCACTATTTTCTCATTCCCAAGAAGAAAGGGGGTTTGAGACCAATTTTAGATTTGTCGATTTTCAACAAATCAATTATGGAGAGAGGGTTTCATGTGCTGACAATAAAACAGCTGCTGAGGAATGTTCACCAGGGAGACTGGTTTACGTCCCTGGATTTGAAAGATACTTATTGGCACGTCAGTATCATCCCACAGCACAGGAAATACCTGAGGTTTTCCTTCCAAGGGAGCCAGTTTGAGTTCAACAGACTGGTTTTCGGCTATTCCCTCATGCCCCGGACTTTTACAAAGTGCGTGGAAGCGGCTGTACGCCCACTTCGCTCAGCAGGAATGAGAATTCTTTTTTTATTTAGACGATTTACTCATTTTGAGCAAATCCAGAGAAGAGGTAGCAGCCAAGACCAGAGTGTTAGCAGAGCACCTGCTAGACCTGGGGTTCGCTGTGAACTGGATGAAAAGCTCAGTCATCCCAGCTCAATCCATTGTTTACCTCGGGGTAGAACTGGATTCACGCTTGATGAGAGCGCGCCTGTCAGAGCAGAGAGCAATCGATCTGACAGCACAGCTAAAGCGCGTTCAACCGGGAAAAGTGGTGACAGCAGCAACAACTATACGTCTCCTAGGCTTGATTGCAGCCGCCCAAGTTGTGATCAATTTGGGTTTATTACACATGAGATCGATCCAGCGTTGGTTCGCATGCCTACACATAGACCCGGTGCTCCAGGAGTGGAGGATAGTGCTGGTTCCCCCATCCGTGAGAACAGACTTGCGTCACTGGGAAAAAAAAAACTCACGTTGAGGGAGGGTGTTTCCATGATCACACCTATGTCACACATCCCAGTGTTCACGGACGTTTCCCTGATGGGATGGGGTGGGACGTGTCGGTCTCAATCAATAGGTGGGAGGTGGCCAAACCACACTCACCTCCACATAAATGTTTTGGAGTTAATGACGGTCCAGAAAGTGTTACAGCATTTTACTCCTCTGATTCATACACAGCATATACTGGTGCACACCGACAACCAGGTGGCAGCATCGTACATCAATCGTCAGGGAGGATTTCGCTCAGCTCAGTTACTGCATGTTGCCAGACAACTGCTGCTCTGTGCTCGTCAGAATCGGCTCTCCTTTAAAGCAGTGTACATCCCTGGGGTGTTGAATGTGGGGGCCCTCATGTTTACAAATTAAACCTGATGGCAGCTCTGCAACGTTGAGGCCTAACTCAGCCTTCATACCAAAGTGCATCAACAGCAGTTTTCGATCACAGACAATAACATTGAGTGGGTTCCATCTCCCTCCTCATGCATCAGATGAGGAAGCTAGGTCACATTTGTTGTGCCCAGTCAGAGCACTCAGATGTTATGTGACGTGCATAGTGGATGTGCGTCACTCTCAAAATTTGTTTGTTCATTATAAGGACAATTCAGCTGGACGTGCTGAGTCCTCACAGCGCCTCTCTCACTGGCTGTGCGAAGCCATAACAGAGGCCTACAAAGCTGCTGGAGAAGAAGCTCCCACAACCTTGCGTGCACATTCCACGCAAGCGATCGCTTCCTTCACAGCGCTGCATGGTGGGATGTCGGTCAGTGACATCTGTTCAGCGGCGGCCTGGAGCTCGCCCTCTTCTTTCATCCGTTTTTATCTACAAGATGTTTCTACTTTTTCTATGAGTCATTCAGTACTGGGAGTCCTAGAGGAGTAGTCGGAGAATACCTCCTGAAGTGTTTTGTTAGCCCCACACCAGCATAATGGTAGACAGGAAGTGAGAGAGTTTTCACCATCAGTATCAGTGATTGTTTACTGTGGTTTTTGAATGTTGTTCTAACCATTTTCTGTACATAGTTCCAGTAACAGTTCAGTTTTTCCCTGTTGAAAGGTGTCAGCCAGAGTGGGTTCCACCCTTTGACAATGTTATTATCACACACAAAAAAAAACACAATATCAATGTTGATGCATGCTGCATAGCAGTAGGGCTTGCTTGGAGGCTGCATCAGAGGTCTACAGGCCCTTCCTCCAGCCCACCACCTTCCCTTCCTCAATGCTCCCGGATGCAGGGTATATTTATGCATGAGGAAGGATGTGCTTAATTGTGATTGGGTGAGCAGACGTTGCACATTGGTTGGGATCCAGTGTGGCATAGACCATATCCTGCTACACCCTTTATTCCAATAGGTGGAGCTAAAGGGCAGAGCTAAATACGAAATAGAATGTTGGTTACGTATTGTAACCCCAGATTCTATGAGAATTAGCGTAGCCCTTTAGCTTATTGGGCCACTCTGTATCCTGAATGGCTGAATGATTGGCTATTTGGGAGGCAGAAACCCCAGTGTCGATGGGTAAAATTGACACGAGGGGTGGGCCCATCCGGTAGGTGGGCGTGGACTAAAAGGTTTTCAGTAGGGCGCTGACGGGGAGTTATCCAATAGGCGGAGCTAAAGGGCTAAGCTAATACTCATAGAATCTGGGGTTACAATACGTAACCAACATTTCTCCTCTATGTCTCCTGCCTCTGCAGAAAACGCACACAGGTGGAGGAGATGGAGACACCTCTGTGTTGCTCACTCACCAATTTAGCGAGCTTAGTGCTGGCAGTTTTTGACCGGGGGGTTGATCATAAACATATATACATGGTTAGGATGATGCTAGAGAGGAGCGCTACATCCATAGCATCTTAGTTTAGCAGTAACTGTGACGCTGTAAGACGCTGCAGGTGGAAGAGATGCTGTGTGTGAAGGTGCATTAAATATTAAATACCTTTAAAACCCCACATCTTATTGTCCTCAAGCTTCGTGAGAAACATCCTTTAGATGAGTGGTGTTGAACACAAGTAAAAAAAAAAGTCTAGTGGTGATGTTTTTTAAATTTATCTACAACCACAAAGAGTTCCAACCTGAGGCTGTGTGTTAGTGCATTAAAGTTAAAATGTATTTAAAATCCTCAGCTGAATTTACACAAAGTTGGTGAGAAACATGCTTTAAATGTGTGGATTTAAAGGAAATCTAGGTGAAATGCTGCTTTTTTTTAACACTAGTGTACACTTTTCTTACGCATGCACACACGCACCTACACACATCAGTGTCTGTCCCCCAGACACACACACACACATTACAGATGCTTCTGATGTCCTTGGTTACAGGATTGTCTTAGGGATGTACAGGCACGGTTGAGAGCAAAATTTCTGAACCTAAATAAGGGAAAAAAGAGATTCTAGTGTTCTGTCAACGTAATCCCTTGCTTGGGCATGACTGTGGTTGGTCCGTTGTCCTCCTTCGGTTGTCCTTTTTAAAAATCTTGGTGTGATGGCTGATCCTGTTTCTTCCTGCTGAAGATAAAACCTTATTTTCCTCAGCTTGATCTTGAGAGGGCTATCCACACATTTATTACATCGTGTTTAGATTATTGTATTTCTTTGTACTGTATTTAGGGTTGGACCAGAGCTCCCTGAAACGATTACAGAGCATCCAAAACACTGCAGCCCATCTGTTGACGAACACAAGGAGGCGTGAATCTATGAGCCCCAGTTTTCACACCCTTCACTGGCTCCCTGTTGCTTTTCGGGTGAAATTTAAAGTTTTATTGATTGTTGTTGTGTTTAAACTCTATGGGCCCATCTTACTTAAGCGAGTTGTTGCCGCTCTACACTCCATCCAGAGCCTAAAGGTCAGCTTGGCTATCCCTAAAGCGAGGTTAAAGATTAAGTGACAGAGCCTTCTCTGTGGCAGCACCCAGACAGTGGAACAGTCTCTCTCTGTCTGTTAAACTCTCTCTGTCAGAAAATCAGCTTAAATCCACACTGAAAATGCATCTATTTTCTCCGGCCTTCAACTTCACATCAACTTCAAATTAGTACTTAATTGATTTAACATTTCTACAACAATGTTTTACAATGTTTCTATAACAATGTTGTGTTTGTTTGTTTTTGTTTCTATAACATCTCTTAATGAAATGAATATGATGAGTTACAATGTTTAATTTCCCTTTAGGATTAATAAAGTATTATTGAATTGAAATTAATTTGAGTTTTTGGGAAATTGCAGCAACTGAAATAGAATGTTTTGATTTTCATTTGTACTATTGTTTTATTCGTATTTTACTGCAATTTTTTATCATACTTTTATTGTTATTGAACTTGTTTTTTAATTTCTTTTATAATATTTTTATTTATGATGTTGTAATTATTGTGAAGCACTTTGGTCAGCTGTGGTTGTTGTAAATGACCATCAGCATATTGACCAATCATTAGTGCCCTGATGGCCGCTTGCTATTCACAGAGGGCTGAGTGATATTATCAATAACTGCATTGTTAGAGGTGGACAGTTAAACACGGAGGCCTCTACCCTGTTTAATGATGGATAGGTTCTATTCACAAAGATGGCTGGATCTTTGGGGTGGACCTGTCTTTGCTGTAATGTATTTTCGTGTTTAAAAGCCACTGAGTCAGAAGAATCAGAATCAGAATAAGCTTTATTATCATTGCACCTAGGTACAGCGAGAACATGTAAGCACAGTCGCCCGAAAGATGGACTAAGTGTACGAAGCTGCAGCTAATTTTATCAGCGCGGCCATCTTGTACCTTATCAGAATAATAATCTTGGATATGAAAAGGGGTATGAACCATGAGGGTAGATAGTGGTATTACAAAAAAGATCTTTCACATCTTGTCTATCAGGACACAATTTGAGACATCAAAAAACTCTACCAGCAAGCACAATTAAAAACAGATTACATATGCATTTGAGGTCGAGGTGGTGAGATTTGTCCATGAGCCTTTTTCAGATCAGCCACAGTTCTGATGATGTTGTTCAGCCAGCAGTTCTGATAAGCTTGCACAGAAAGTTCTCGGGGGGGGCGGGGGGATAGATGAAGCTTGTTATCCTTGGTTACTCATGACCCAGGAGAAATTTGATAGTCAGCCCATTTCCAAGGCTGGCGGGGAGTCAGATTCAGATAAGCTTGATTGTTGATTTTCTTCAGGCAGACATTTTTTTTCCTTCAGCCTTGAGTCCATCTGGATGATCCGTTTCCAAAATGGCCTAATTGTGGGAATCCATTCCACTGATCCATGCTATGAGTCTCCCCCAAGGCCGAACCCACCATGGTGACGAGTCCCAGAAGCCGCAAGTTGCCTGTGATTCTCATAAATCGCCTCCACTTTGCGGTTTAGCTCGTAAAGCAGCTGATTTTGCGAGGTCACGGCATGGATCAAACCTTCACGGTGGCTCGGAAGCTTTGTCATGGCCGAAACTGCTGCCGTTGCCTTCTTCAATTTCCGATAGAACAGAGCCCCTCCAATACCAAAAAACAGGGTCCCTGCTATCATAAATCAAATTATGTAAATGTCTTCAATGTCCTCCTGAGACAGGACTGAGAGACACATCACCTGCCTCACTCCCCACGAGTCTGTGACGTATCCCGCAGTGTGCGTCTGAGCTGGACACGCTGGTTCCCCTGGACCTTGTAGTTTTGTTGAAAAAATCTTGTCAATAGTGTTGATCATCCATGATACCAGATCCATAATCTTAATTTACGTTCGGGAGATGAGTACCCAAGGAGCTTCAGACACACAGAGAGTGGAGCAGGAAGAAGGAAGAATTTTGGATGGGGGGGGGGGCAAAAAAGCTGCCACCTCTCGCAGAGCAAGGAAGGAAAAAAATGTTATGTTTAGAAAATAACTGTCTCAGTTTCAACAAAATGCCTGCAACATATGGAATACGTCTGGGCCTGGGTTCCTCCTTTTCACCTGATGCTGGCTGGAGTCCCGTTTAGGTTTCGTATCTGCTTTCAGGAAGGCCCAGTTAGGATATCCACATGGCTCCAGGGTCTGTCTTGTTTGGGATTTCTCCTTCTCCCTGGCTTCTGTTAGTTGGGACACTGTCAGCTCTCATCAACATCATCATTATTAATCATCCCAAAGATGCAGTTCCCTAGCACAAACACAGTAATATTGTGTACTGTATGTTGTTAAATGCCAGGAGGGTTGTGATCAGTAATACACTGGGGAAATTAAACAGCCACTGCCTAAAAGGATGGCCCAACACAGAACATTAACATCATAAGGCCAGAACTCTGCAGTCTACACTCTTTTGCAGGCCAGCTGTCTCTCTTTCAGGAATGAAGATTTGCACATACTTGATAGACAGGAACATTGATTTGAGAGAGGAGTGAAGGAAGCCATCCTTGTGCAGAGAACCCATCCACCGTTAAATGGGGTGGAGGCCTCCGTGTTCAACTGTCCCCCTCTTATATTGCTATTTTCTCCAGTATCACTCTGCCCTCTGTGAAAAGCAAGCAGCTATCAGAGCGCTAACATTTGTATCATGATCTGACTGTAACATGCTTGAACCCACATGCAGGAAGACGATGAGAGACTCCAATAAAATAAGTAAATGGTTTATTACTGAATAAACAAAACTAAATGCTGATGGGGCAGATAACTTATATAAAAAAGGACATTAAGGGAGACAGATCATAAAGCCGGTAAAGGACAATCCAGAGACACTGCCAACACACCAAGGAGCTGAATATGTACATAGACTAATGAAGGTGAAATGACAGGCACCTGTGAGTGACTGAATTACACACAGGTGAAAAACAGGGTGGACAAACACTGAGGAGCAACTGGCAAACATGAGGAAACACAAAAGACAGGGACCAGA
>JBBPBX010010433.1:37834-57926 GCA_038048925.1 Garcialebias charrua
CCCCCAAACACACACACACACACACACACACACACTCAAGGAATGGTCCCTGAAATCCCTAGGAGAGAGCTAGATCCACTTGGGTAGGAGGTGGGAAAAACAAGAAGTAGGGCACACAAAGGAACATCAGGAGCAAGAAAAACAAAGGACCGACAGGTAGGAACCTGGGCAAACACTAAACACATAAGCGAAGACAGAAACCCCGACCATCAAAGTCAAGGTAGGTAGTCAGGAGACCATACAAAGCAAGGCATAAGATTTAGGAGGAGGCCTGGAGACCATCCATCTGCAGGCCAGAGGTCCGACAGACAGGCAGGAGACCATCCATATTTGGACCAGGTTTCTGGCAGGTGGTCAGGTGGCCATTCCATAGCAGGCCAACATTCTGGTGGGTGGCTAAGAGAGAGTCCCTTTATGGGCAGCAGTGGCATCCACCTGCACCCTTTTGGACTCAGGCAAAAGGGTGAGGAGAACCCCAGGAATACGGTGGAGAGGCCACAGGAGAGGTCATAGTTGCAGGTGTTGAGGCCAAAATAGAAGCCACAAGAGAGGTCACTGAAGAGGCTGTGGCTACAAGCGAAGAGACCACTGGAGAGGCCACTGGAGGCGGCCCAGCGGTGAGAGCCATGGTAGGCAGATCAGTTGTAAGAGCCACGACAGGTGGAACAGAGGTGAGAGCCATGGCAGGCAGACCAGTGGTGGGAGCCTCAGTAGGAGAACCAACGGTGGGAGTCTCAGCAGGAGAACCAGAATTCGGAACCTCGGCAGGAGAACCAGCAGTAGGAGCCTCAGGAGAACCAAAATTGGGTGCCTCGGCAAGAGAACAAATGGTGGGCGCCTCGGCAGGAGAACAATCCGATGAAGGGACAGCAGTTATGGCTGGACCCTACGGTTCTGCATCTGGAGGAAGACACAGCAAATATGCATCTGGAGATGGGTCCAGCAGGTTTGGTTCAATGGATGGACACAGCTTCTATGTAAATGGAAATGGATCCAGTAGCTCTGCATCTGTAGATGGAGACAACAGCTCCGCATCCGAGGATGGGCCCAGCAGCTCTACATCCGAGGATGGGCCCAGCAGCTCCGCATCCACGGATGGGCCCAGTAGCTACGTGTCCGAGGATGGGTCAAGCAGCTTTGTGTCCGAGGATGATTCCAGCAGCTCTGCTTCTGTAGATGGAGGGGCTGAGGAGGGTGCAGCTGACATGGAAACCCAGCCGGATGCAGCTGATGTGGAAACACAGCTGGGTGCAGTTGAAACTCAGCTGGGTGCAGCTGATATGGAAACTCAGCCGGGTGCAGCTGATGTGGAAACACAACCGGGTGCAGCTGACATGGAAACTCAGCCGGGTGCAGCTGATGTGGAAACCCATCTGGATGCAGCTGATGTGGAAACCCAGCTGGATGCAGCTGATGTGGGAACCCAGCTGGATGCAGCTGATGTGGGAACCCAGCCGGACGCGGCTGACGTGGGAATCCGAGAGGGTGCAGTTGACAGTGTGAAGCAGAGATCTGCAGGAGAGGAACCAGGCTGAGGACCTCAATCAGAAAAGGGTGGATTACTCTCTTCAGGTTGAGGGTGATGTTCTGCCTCAAGTGGACGAGTTCAAGTATCTTGGACTTTTGTTCACAAGTGAGGGAAGAATGGAGCATGAGATTGATAGATGGATTGGTGTAGCATCTGCAGTATTGCAGACTCTGTACCAGTCTGTTGTGATGAAAAGAGAGCCTCACCACAACTGGGTACATCCCTAGGGAAGTGCTTCGAGCATGTTCAACTGGGAGGAGACCTCATGGAAAACCCATGACACGCTAGAGAGACTATGACTCTCAAGGCTGAGTTAGACTCGCACTTTGGTCCGCAGGCTGGAGAGCGTGCGCTGCGCGTGCACTGTGCCGTGCGGCGAAATGCGTTTACAGTGTCGCCTCTGTGTTTATAGTTGTTGCACGGCGGGGCATGGCAAAGTGCTGTTCTTTTACCGACCAGCAGGTGGCAGTACCCTCTAAAACCTGTGCATATGTTGCAAAGGTGTAGAAGAAGAAATCTACCGTAGAAGAAGAACTGTTTGAAATCACACAACAAAAACAAATAGCTTTCCGCTCGCATGCTGAACTGTTGTCTTTATTTGCGGTTTTAATGCATGGAGTCAGCAGAGGAGAAAGCGATCACGTGACTTTTGGCGAAAAAACAAAAGAAAAGTCCGACTCCAGATCAGGAATGAAGGAGAATTTTAATACATTTGTGTCACAAAACATTCCTCCATGCGTCGCGACGCCGTCTCCACGACCACACCGGCGCAAACAGCTGCAGGCTCCGGCGTGAAGAGGGTGAAGGCTGTCGGTGGGGACCTGTCAATCAAATCGTAGCGCCCACGGCACGCGCATAGGCGTGCGGAGTTTCAAAAATTCAGAGGTGCACGACACGCGCTAATCCCACGCGCGGGGCCAACGCGCAGGGGCGGGGACTGTGAAATTGCGTCACTTTTGGAGCGCGCACCCTCGTGCGCTGCGCGACGCGTCGAGTATGAATCTAGCTTCAGTTGACCTGAAAATGCCTTGGAATCCTCTCAGCTGGAAGACGTGGCTGAGGAAAGAGATGTCTGGGCCTTTCTGCTCAAGCTTCTGTCCCCATGACCTAACTTCATAACAAGGGGAAGATAATGGATGGATGGTGACACCTGGTTCTTCATTGTCATGGACAATAATCATGTGCATTTTTGGCAGCATCAAGGGAAGAGAACCAATCCTGCTAATGTTGTGGATAAACCCATTACTCCTAGCATTATTTTGTTGTAAACCATAGAGTTTTATTTAAGGACACATCTGGTTGTGATTCAGGGACCCAGACAACACAGCCCTATGCCAATGGGATCTTACATCCACATGCCTTATCATTCCTGAGACAGCCCCTTGGTAGTCTTTCAACAAGACAACATATGCCCACATTCGTCATGTGTGTCTAAAGACTGCCCACGTTATGCTAAGGTCCTCTTTTGGTCTCCAGGTCCAAACATGTATGGGATCAGCATAAATTTAAACTCTGAGCCTGTACCAAATCTCAAGGACCAGTTATAGCAGCTGTGCAATGATAGTGCAGGAGCAAAAACAACTGTATGACTTAGTTTCACATTGAATCAATACATCCTTTAGTTTTGAATTGTAATTGTTGCTATAAAGTCACAGTTTTTCAACACATGCAATTGAATTTCCACCAATCTGTCTCCATTTTTTTGTTCTCAGTGAAATTATAAAGAAATGCTCAATGGCTCAAGACTTTTCAGTCCTGATTGCAGTATGTTTGTTTATTAAATTTGTTTATGTTTATTAAATTTGTTCATTTTTTTTACAAAAGAAACAATACAAGACAATCCCATAAATGATAATGTACAAAATATAAAAAAATGAAAGGTAGCAGAAAGAAGAATAAATCTTATTATGTCTGCCCCTTTTTTCGAACAATCAGATTAAACAATAATAATCTTCAACCAACAGTACAAAATGACTAACTCCTTCTAATTTTCTAACTAATACAATACACATTACACTATTTCATACAGTATACAGTATACAGTAAGTTGGTAAAGAACTTGTTTAATTTGAGCTTATCCCGCTCGTGAAAAATGTTTTGTAGAAAGATTTGACAATTGTCAGTTGCTGACGTTATTACAGCCACGTTATAAGGTTCCCTTCCTTTTTCAGTTTTGTTCCCTTCCTCACTTTCCTTTCTAGGGCCTTAATCATTCCCAATGTTTCATATGATGAATTGACATGCAGACAGACTGATGGCTAGAAGTAGCGACAATGTCTTTCAGCCTCTTTCTGGAGTGACCAACCCTCCCCAGGTGGTTTTACCACCATTTGCACCTTGTATTAGACCTTAACAACTCACATCACATATGGGGAGGTCAAAGAAACGTACTGTACTTGAATCTCAAGTGGGTGCCTTGAGAATCGAGTGTTGACTTGAAAGTCGTCATTTTAACTTTCAGGGCACACACCAGCAAGAATTCATGTAGGACTGATGACCCCTTCTGAATGGCAATAGGAGCATTGAAAAAGCTTTCTACTTAAGTTCAAACATGATACGTTTGTCTACAAAAAATTCACATTTATGATAAATCATGTGAGGTACAAATGCATACCTTTGGTAGTGGGATAATAAAAATAGACCTACACAGCATTTCTGATGTCCTAATACTGTATGTCACCCTTTGCTTTCTATGCTATTATATTTGTCAAATAAAGCTGTTTTGTGCATTTCAAGTTGCGCTTAACAAATTTCAAAATTTTCAAAAGCCTAGAAAGAGGGAGTGCAGGAATGCTATACTGGTGCTTTTCAAGATGAAAAAAAGTGGAACATTTATTTTATACACCCTGAATAATAAACATGTTTCTATTCTCCCACATGGCAAATATTAATTAGACACACCATGTATGCAAATGTCATTATGTGCAAATAAGAGCACTGTGTCTTCAATTCCTTTCCAGGTGCGCTGCAACTCATTTCTTGACATCAACTGTTTAATAAACAAGCCTCTAAGTTCAAGCTCCCGAGTGTCTCTGCACACTCTTTTCTTTACAGCAATTATGTTATTGAACAAAAGCATAAAGTTGTAAATTCCTTAATATCAAAAATGTGCCGCCAGCAGATCTGTGCCATTAGATCACTTTTTTCGTTACATATTTTTTTTTATTTTGGCTGTTCCCTTCTTCAGAGGTCACTAAGCAAGGAAACTTGCGTTTTTGTTTTCATTTTCAATTAAAGTGTGTTATTCATGTAAAGTAAATGGTGTCTAACATGACTGGATGAGAGGCAATGGGCAGCCGTTCTTAGCTATACTCCTACCTTTATATCCAACATTAACATTTTCTTTACTTCTGTGGTCGTTTGCTGCTCTAACTGCTTCACACACACCTTTCACTGCTTTTGTCCATGATGATTTTATGTCCCACCTTCATATTTAGGAGCATCTTTGGCTTACATTCCATTAAATTCATTATTTCCCTGCATTTGGACATAATTTTGACTGTGCAGAGAGAAGAATGACACATGTTGAACATGTTTACATGTTTTATGGAGACGTGTCAGGACAGGTCTCTCGTGTGCACTCAGTTCCATGTTTGTTTGAATGTATAAAGGAAAGGAGCTTAGAAACCGGCAGGTGCATGTACTGATTCATGCTGAATAACCCAGATAGAAAAATCCAACAATGTTAAGTCAGGTCCCCTGGACGGTTTCTTAGACTGTAAGAAACCATCTGGTGCATGGTTTGACAAATCTGAATGTTTTTGAACATGCATTTTTCCATTTGGTCTTGTCTTCTGGACAACTCAGTTTTAGAATACATGCACATTCAATAAAGGTTAAAAACTGTGAACAACCCCTTAGTGAACCTGTCTAGCTTGTCTTAAAGTGTTTTGTCCACTGGAGGGCAGTCTTAGGAAAAAGTAGTTTGGGCTTTTTGTTGCTTTTTGTTGGTCCAGATGTTTTTGTGTGAGTTATTTCATACATCTGTTAAATAATTGTCCTGCACCACTTTTTTCATCTCTTGCCATAATTTTCTTTTTTCCTCTTTTTTATAGTTTGTATGTCAATGAACATCACAAAAGACACATACTGAGTACATAGGATTAACACACTTTTAGTAAAATGTATTTGAAGCAATACTGACAAACAAAACCAAATACCTTGACCAAAACAAACAACAGAGAAAGAAATTCTGTAACCAGCAGGGCATATGATTGGCAATTTCTTGTCACTCCTATACATATGATGACCAAAACAAACTTATAAACCAAAACTAAAAACACGACTGTCAGCAACTCCACAAACCCAGCAAATAATTAATTAAAATTATGATTAGCAAACTCACACGACACAAAGCAGGTGTCTAAGGGAGCGATCACAGCAGCCTCCAAGCCTCCAGCCTTCCATTACAAGTGGGCAGAGTTTTTTTTTTTACTTGCCATCTAGTTAGTTAGTTAGATTTTATTTCATTTTGAACAGTTAAAATTTTTAAACAATACCATAAACAAATACAAATGTAAATATTTCCACCAAAATATTCTAGAAACAAAGCAAAATGTTCAAAAAGGGAACTGGAAAAAGCAATGGCTTATCTAGTCCTGTCCCTAAACTTACATACACATTCTGAACCAAACCAGAATCGTAAAAATAATGAACAACCCAAAAGATACACAAATTGTGGACAAAAAAATATTGTAGGCAAAAGCACAAGCCTTTTACACCTTCACTTTGTTATACATCAAAATCAAAATAGCAAAATATTACCCTGCATATTAGTTTTTTCAAACATATCAACAAATTCCAGCTAAACAAGCTCATAAAAATACAGAACACAAAATAGGAATAGCAGAAAAAAAAAAAACACTCAAGTCCTATTATATTTGTTTAGTAAATGATTTTTATATGTTTTTTTTAATTTAAAGATTGAAAAAAACATAAAAATCATCCAATCAGCTCTGGGAAAAAATGTTTATTGTGCAGAGAATTAATTCATTAAATGATATACAGTATAGATACATAGCACATGTCATCCTATATTTGTTTTGTTGTGCTCACCTCTGCTCAATGTTGTGCCAAAAAAACAATAGGCGACACAGAAACCCCAACTTTTACGTTTGGTGTGTTCTTTTTTCACTTCTATCATACTGTTCTCTCACTGGAGGACAATATCACCATGGATGTGTTCAAATTAAGGTTCATGTTAAGGTTAAGGTTTCTTTATTTGTCATTCGCACCACATGTGGTTCAAATGTGGTGGAACAAGATTGTGTACACAGGGTCCCAGTTACATCCAACAAAAGTATAAATTGTAAAATAAAACAGTAGCAAGATCTAAGATATGAACTAAGAAAAATGGTAACTAGGAATACCCTACATTTATATTACATTATTATATTACATTACTGTATTTATTACAGAGTGTGATAAAGACAGGCTGACATCTTATATTTCCTGACCTTCACTTTTAACCAAGCAGTGTATGATTTAAGCAGGGGGTCATCTCTGATGATTTTGAGTTGTTAGTTTTAAAGGACTGCACACACATCTGTTATCATAGGCTGAATCCCTGCAGTTATTCTCATTCTGCAGAGGCTGAAACTGACACGGAAATATATCTCCTTGTCCCAGAACTAACACTGCTGAAGGACTAATATTCTATAAACATGAAACAAAAGGAAATAGAGACCTTAATAATTATGTAATGCAGAAAGGAAACCTAATGATTCTCAATTTGTATTTATTTTTATTTCAGACATTTGGATTTTTTTTTTGTTAGTGTGGTTATAATGGCAAACCATGACTTTAAGAGCTAGGCCTTCAGTAAGATTATTATGTAGCATCTAGATTAATGTTAATGTCAAAGACATTACGCAGTTCTGGTCCGATTACATTACTTTGCTTTTAATTTCACAATCCAGTGCTTTTTTTCATACTCTAAGTATTGCATCTGATTTATGGTGTAATTTTATTTTACAGTCACTAACAAAAACCTGAACAGAAATGCTAACCTACTCAGAACAGATGAATCAACAGGGACAACCCATCTAAACACTTAGTCTGAAAAAATCTGAAAGTTATGCACCATAACTCATGTTCCCTGAAGGAAGGGAACGAGGTGCAACACATTGACTATGGGAATTGCGCCGCCGCGCGGTTCACCTGAAGTAATACAATCACGCCTTTTCTAAAGGCAGGTGGGCATCAGCATCAGCAATGAGGCCCTGCCTTCCTTGCATAAAAGGGGCTGACTGTTAGGTTCTGCTGGCACGAAGGAAGTGTAGAACCCAAATGCAGGAGAAGGATGGATGAACACTCAGGGAAAATTTTAAAGTGTTTATTTACAATAAAAAATAAAACAAAACAAAGGCTGGCAGGGCAGCAAAAACTATTAAACTAAACTAAACTGGATTAAACTAAACTGGATTAAACTAAACTGGATTAAACTAAACTAAACTGAAGAGGTACTTACTAAACACTCAGGGAAACACGGAGGGAGAGCAGAACACAACACCTTGGGAGGACAAACCCGAGACAATGACAAGACTGAGAGGAGCTGAATTTATACACAGACACACTGATTACACATGCCATCCACCTGTGATGATTACAACTAGACACAGGTGAGACAGGGGCAGAAACACAGAGCTGAACTAAACACGAGCAGACAGAACACAATAACCTGAATTAAAACATGAAGAAACACAAAAGACTGAAACAAAACAGAAAGCTGAATTAAGCACAAACAGACAGAACACAAGAAGCTGAATTAAACATAAACATGAAGACTAGATCAAGCACAAAAGACTGAACAAAACAAAAAGCTGAATTAAGCACAAACAGACAGACCATGACATAACCTCCCCCTCAAGGGACGGCACCCGACGTCCCCTAAGACCCCAAAACACACAACACAGAACGGGGTGGGAGGACGGGGGAAAACACAAGGACGGAGGGCAAGAATAACCTAAACAAAAACCGACAGGACTAGACCTGGGAACTAAACACAAAGACCAAACACACACAAAAAAAAAATCAGAAGGTCAAGGGGCGGCCAGAGGGCCGTCCATCACCAGGAGCCAGGTCAGGCGGACGACCGGGAGGCCGTCCATCACCAGGAGCCAGGTCAGGCGGACGACCGGGAGGCCGTCCATCACCAGGAGCATCGGCCGCCGGAGCAGAGGAGTCGGCCGCCGGAGCAGAGGAGTCGGCCGCCGGAGCAGAGGAGTCGGCCGCCGGAGCAGAGGAGTCGGCCGCCGGAGCCGAGGAGTCGGCCGCAGGCGCCGAGGAGTCGGCCGCAGGCGTCGAGGAGTCGGCCGCAGGCGTCGAGGAGTCGGCCGCAGGCGTCGAGGAGTCGGTCACTGCCGCAGGCGTCGAGGAGTCGGTCACTGCCGCAGGCGTCGAGGAGTCGGTCACTGCCGCAGGCGTCGAGGAGTCGGTCACTGCCGCAGGCGTCGAGGAGTCGGTCACTGCCGCAGGCGTCGAGGAGTCGGTCACTGCCGCAGGCGTCGAGGAGTCGGTCACTGCCGCAGGCGTCGAGGAGTCGGTCACTGCCGCAGGCGTCGAGGAGTCGTGCGTCGAGGAGTCGTGCGTCGAGGAGTCGTGCGTCGAGGAGTCGTGCGTCGAGGAGTCGTGCGTCGAGGAGTCGTGCGTCGAGGAGTCGTGCGTCGAGGAGTCGTGCGTCGAGGAGTAGTGCGTCGAGGAGTCGTCAGGCGAGGAGTAGTGCGTCGAGGAGTCGTCAGGCGAGGAGTCGTCAGGCGAAGTTGAGACGTCGATGGCATCGGGACCCTTCGTCGAAGTAGAGATGTCGGCGGTGCCGGGACCCTCTGTCGATGCAGAAGCGTCAGCAATGCCGGGACCCTCCGTCGAAGTAGAGATGTCGGCGGTGCCGGGACCCTCTGTCGATGCAGAAGCGTCGGCAACGCCGGGACCCTCCGTCGAAGTAGAGGCGTCGGCAACGCCGGGACCCTCCGTCGAAGTAGAGGCATCGGCAGCGCCGGGAACCTCCGTTGAAGTAGAGGCATCGGCAGCACTGGGACCCTCTGTCGAAGTAGAGGCATCGGCGGCGCTGGGACCCTCAGGAGACGTAGAGGCATCGGCGGCGCTGGGACCCTCAGGAGACGTAGAGGCATCGGCGGCACTGGGACCCTCAGGAGACGTAGAGGCGTCTGTGGCACTGGGACCCTCCATCGATGTAGAGGTGTCGACGATGCTAGGACCCTCTGGGGCTGTAGGGGCGGTATCTTCGGCGGTAGAACCAGGAGCCGAAGAACAAGGAGCTGAGACTGTAGCTGCTTGGGGACCAGGAGCCGAGGATGAAGGCAGATACTGTGCCACAATGGCTGCCTTCCAACTTTCCATCTCCTCCACTGAGCGAGTGCTGTACCGGACCTCCGGTAAGCGAGGGCAGTCAGGCGAAGAGTGAAGTGGGGATGGGCAACGTGGTGCAGTAGCGAGAAGAGGTGGAGATGGATGGTGCTGGTAGTCTGTGGTTCCGACCTTACTTTGCCGCTTTTTCCTGCTGCGTCGGCGGCGTGAGCTGAGGACAGGAGCACACCAGAGATCGTCCTCCAGCTCATCGTCATCTTCAGACCACTGCAGGTGTGGCAAGCAATAAGTCGGTGGGGTGGAAGAAGAAGCTGGCTTAATAGCCAGGCGGCTCCCCCGGAGCTGAAACCTTTGTTCCTCCTCCTCGACCAGAAGAGGAGATGGTAGGACTTCTACCTCTGGTCTACGGCCACCTCGTCTCTGGATGGGTTCGGTCCGGAACCCCCCACACCGGATGACAGGCTTCACTTCCACTCGCTCTCGTCTCTCCTTCTCTCGCAGGGCAGTCTTGTCAGCCTCACGGGCAAGAAACTCAAACAGGGTAATCATCTCACCCTTGGGTCTGGTTTGAGGTCCAGCCATTCTCCTGCTGGGTTCAGTAGATGGTCTCGGGTTTCTGTTAGGTTCTGCTGGCACGAAGGAAGTGTAGAACCCAAATGCAGGAGAAGGATGGATGAACACTCAGGGAAAATTTTAAAGTGTTTATTTACAATAAAAAATAAAACAAAACAAAGGCTGGCAGGGCAGCAAAAACTATTAAACTAAACTAAACTGGATTAAACTAAACTGGATTAAACTAAACTGGATTAAACTAAACTAAACTGAAGAGGTACTTACTAAACACTCAGGGAAACACGGAGGGAGAGCAGAACACAACACCTTGGGAGGACAAACCCGAGACAATGACAAGACTGAGAGGAGCTGAATTTATACACAGACACACTGATTACACATGCCATCCACCTGTGATGATTACAACTAGACACAGGTGAGACAGGGGCAGAAACACAGAGCTGAACTAAACACGAGCAGACAGAACACAATAACCTGAATTAAAACATGAAGAAACACAAAAGACTGAAACAAAACAGAAAGCTGAATTAAGCACAAACAGACAGAACACAAGAAGCTGAATTAAACATAAACATGAAGACTAGATCAAGCACAAAAGACTGAACAAAACAAAAAGCTGAATTAAGCACAAACAGACAGACCATGACACTGACGCCCCACCTACATCCTCCAAGTGCACTTCACCGAGCTTAGGCATTGAAAGGGCAAACATGTGTTGCACCTCGTTCCAGAGGCGGCCGCCACTAGAGGGCGCTAGGGGCGCCGCCCCTCCTTGGAACTGCAGCTCTTCTTCTTCACCATTTGAAGATTTTTTTATTAATTTTTTTATATAAAAGTGAAATAATAAAATAAAAATATTTCGAAATGCATGCATATATGTTTTTAGTTGTGTAGGATAAATATTTTATGAGTAATGATTGTTTGTTTCAAAAAACGTTTTCTGATTGTGAGTGACGTACTTCCGGTTTCCCCGCTCGGCGCCGCCTGGGGGCTTTTCCCATGCTTTTCCATTGAATCTAATTATAACTAGCGGCCGCTAGCGGCCGTAGCTTATGTCCCATCTGTACAAAACTTTTGGACTGTACAGGTCGCATTTTCCGTCGCCCTCGAGCCTGGACTCGTCTCTTATCGCCACGGATCGCCAGCACTTCCGGTTCGAGCCGAGGAAGGAGGGGGAGCGGGGGACCATCTCTGTTTACAGTCAGAGCTGATCACACGGCCAACTAGCGACGTTGAAACAGCTGTAATTATTAATGGTGCCTTTCTACACAGGTAAGCAAGTAATAATTAGTGAGTTTAATAAATCGCTGAGCACACATGAGCAAAGTTTGAGCTGTTCTCATCTGTGTGCGGGACGTGGTGTCGTGTGTGGGTGGTTGTTGCAGTCACAGTAGCTACTAGCTGTGCTCATGGTTGTGGTGTACTGCAACATTATAAAAGTTGCTACTTGCTAGTTATAAACCCGAATGTGTGAAGACGACTCCTGTCTGTCCATCTTCAGCTCATCATGAACTGTTTACTCCTCAGAGTGTCTGTCTGTGTTAGTTAACTTTTGTCTCGTTTCGTTTAGCAGCAGTTGCAAATTTTCTGATGAATAAATCTGAATGAATAAATAAACTTTAGTTTAGTTTAGTTAAACTTTAGTTTCATTATAAGTTGTGCTGTTGTTTCAAAGACACTCTAAACTTAAATAAATCAAGTAGCAGAAAGATTTAAGCATTAAATAGTTTGAATTTTTCATGTTATGAAACAGTGATTATATAATTATTTGAATTTAATTTTAATATTATAAAGATCACTGTGGATGGAATGCAATTGAAATAACCTGGATATTATTATTTATGTTGTATTAAGAAAGTTAAAATGTGATTACATATGTGTACACAAAGCACTTCAAGCAATGTGGAAAATGCTAAAAAAATACATAATTAATGTGCCTTCTGTACTTTCTTTACAGAAAAAAATCCACACAACACCTTCATCTCTACACACCGGCATCCAATCTACCACCTGTGTAACAGACAGGTGGTGTACAGAAGAAGATCCAAGATGTCCAGCTTAACCTCATCATGCAGCAGGTGACTTCCCATATCCCAAAAGTGAGTATTTTCACTTGTGGTGTTTTACTATTTTTAACACTGTATTGATCTGGAGAATGAAAACAAAGTCTCTTGCAAGTTACTAGCTTATTAACATTGAAACATTTAAGGTACATTTATATGGTGAAATGTTATATATGCTAAGATGCATTAGGAGTCAACTCAGGACCTTTAATATTAGGAATATTTAAGAGAACTCTGGTACTAAAAAAATACAGTAGATTGATTCTATTTATTTGCTCTCTCCACTGCACACCTGTAGAAGGAGGTGAGGTCTGAACTTCTCAGACCAGCTCATCTCAGCCGTCTGAGGAAGTAGAGTCTCTGATGAACTTTCGTGATCAGGCTGGTGGTGTTGTTGCTCCAGCTGAGGTTATCGTTCATGTGTACCGTACACCTAAGTACTTGTAGCTGGAGACCACTTCCACTGCAGATCCTCCAATGTTCAGTGGGGTGTGTGGGGTTTGTTTGTTCCTTCTGAAGTCCACAATCATCTCCTTTGTCTTCTTCACGTTGATGTGAAGGTTATTGTCCTTGCAGGACCCAGAGCCTCTTTATCATAAAGTGGAAGAAAAGACCCTTAGACCAGTCTGGTGGGTGACCAACTTAAGGAGACTGATATCGGATTTTAGGTCACTTCAGTTTCTTTAACAACAAACATGAACATGGCTGGCTGTGAGGGGCAAACACATGACATATAGTAGCTAAAAGACAGATGCTTAAACTGCTAAGCTTCAGCAAAAAGAGGAAAATATTGATGAGTAGCAAAACACTAGCTAAAGTAGCATTTTTTTTTGCTGAAAGTATCAAAATGCTAGTTAAAAGTAGCAGAAAAGTAGCAGAACAGTAGCTAAAATCTCAACAAGATAAAAAAGAAAACAGATTTAAGAGAATAATGTTTAAGGGAAAGTTTCATATTTTGAAAGATATAAAACTAGCAACAAAAAAGTAAGCTGAAATTAGCACAAAATATGTAAAAAGAACAATAAAGTGGTCATAGTGTTATGATTTCAAAGGTTTACCCAGTTGGTAATGAGACCCAGAACGACACAAGACGAAGAGGTGCAAAAGTAACAGTGTTTATTATTTACAGTGCAAGTCTATATACTGTACACATGTACAGGGATCTTCTGGATTTCCTAGAAGATGAAACAAACTGTCAGAAAGGCTTGACCAGAAGGCTCTTTCAAGATGATTGATCTAGTTTTGTTTGTTATTTTACAGAGAAATCCTTAGTTCCTTGAGATGAATCCCAGAGGGCGAAATGAGGCAGGCAAGTGGTTGGAGGGCAAGACACGATGAGCAGAGAACTGAACCCAGGACCAAGATGGAAACGAGGACTGGAAACACAACAAAAAACAAGGTAAGTGTCTCTCAAAGTACTGTACTCAGAAACTGGCTAGAAGCATAAATACCATGAGTAGGCATCAATGCTCCAGCGAAGAGTACTTGACTGCAGCCTTAAGTATAGGTGGAGCTCATCAGGTGGATCACAGTAAAATAGATCATTTTTCTTCCCCATAAATCAGTTATTTAAAATCTAATCTGGAATCATTCCTCCTTGTTAGACTTCAGTTGACCTGTTTAAGTTGGGCCAAATTTGTTATTATCTTTTGATTTATTTTTCATTGAAATTTAATTATTTGTTAGTTTATTTTTGGAACTGTTAAATTGAATTATTTGGTGGATTTTTGAACACCTTTGTCCTTATTTAAGTCTGGACCCTCACAATTCTATTTATGTTATGAACTTGTATTACTAAAATAATAACAGAATATGATAGAAGTTGTCTAACAATTGAAAAGTGGAAGCAGAACACTCCCATTCTCTTTTCACACTGATGCCTCAAACAAGGTGAAGATGAACCATGTTTTATTAATGATAGTTTTATACAAATGGATACACCTGATATATACAAATAAAAAACATGAACAAACTTACTTTACAGTATACAAACATAATTATGCATACTTCTACACATGCTTAAAAAAAATTTATGGCGCCCCCCCATAAAAAAATATCACCAGCCGCCATTGCCTTGTTCCCTTCCTTCAGGGAACATGAGTTACGGTGCATAACTTTCAGTTCCCTTATCAGTCAGTACACTCGGTGCAACACATTGACTATGGGAACGTAATTCAATCACGCCCTGGAAATGCTCTGGAAATGCATGCTTGTGAGAACTTATGCCTTAGACTACAGGCGCTAGTTGTTCTTTACTCTGTGGTAGAGAGAAAAGCCTGAGTTACATCACATGCTGTGACATCCAAACTGTAGTTTCACAAACGTGTTTGTTGATGCCCAGTTAGCAGCTGCACATATATCTGCTACTGGTACACCTCTGAATAAGATCCAGGAAGTGTCTAGATATCTGGTTGAGTGAGCATGTACCCCAGAGGGCACCTGCTGACCTTTGCTGCTGTATGCCATCTTAATGGCCTCAGTCACCCAGTGTGAGAGGCGTTGTTTTGACAGGGCTCTGCCAGCAGCAGGAGTAGCAAAGCACACAAACAATTGGTTTGTTTTGCGCCAACTGACAGTTCTCTCCATGTAGACGCTCAGGGCCCTAACAGGGCAGAGCGTGTTCAGCCGCCTTTGTTCTTCACTTAGAACAGGGGGAGGAGGAAAAGTTGACAGCACAAAGTCCAGACTTCTGGGATTTAAAGTTGGTACTTTAGGCACATTATGCTGGGTTTGGATAAAGGGTGACCTTTGACCCGTCTGGGAAAAATCTGACAAACATTGGATGCACAGATAATGCGTGGATGTCACCCACGCGTTTTGCTAACCACAGAGCTAAGAGCAATGCAGTTTTATAAGATAACAAATCTGTCTTAATGCTGCTAAGAGGCTCAAATTGAGGCTCATACAAAGCATCCAGGACTAATTGTAGACTCCGTGTATGGTTCGTTCTTTGGTTATTCCGTTTCAAAACAAAAACCAAATAACCAAACAAGCTTTGGTTATTCCGTTTTTTCGTTTTAAAACGAAATTACAAAAACGGTTTTTAAACGTTTTTTTCGTTGTTTCGTTTTTAAAACGAAATTAGAAAAACGGAATTGCCAAAAATAAAAAAAAGGGGAACGTTTTGGTTTTTGATTAAACCAAAGACGAGCTTTTATTTTGTTAACTGAACACGGGAGTTTATGGCGGAACCGGAAATAAACTCCCGGTGCTGTGCGAATTTCTGTTCCCCCGTGAGAATCTGAACTGCGTGAAGCTGACACTCCACCCACGTCAAACCAGCACTAACGGAGCACTAACCATTCATATTATTTGCTTTAATTTTTGACGTGGTGTTTGGGTGGGGTGACGCAGCTGAGAATCTGTTCCCCCTGTGTCGGGAGCGCGCACTGCAACCCTGTGTCGGGAGCGCGCACTGCAACCCGAGAGGCGGATCCGACCGTCTTCAAGGCGCATCTCTCTGTGAAACGAGTCCACACTATCTTGTCACGGTTATAACTCATTTTAATACTCCTGGTGATAAATAAATAAATATAAACCCTCCACTAACAAAATAAACCTGGTCTTGTGTGGGGTGTTATAACCTACAGTTTTTTTTTTAAATCGCTGACAGAATCTAGATTTGGTCATGTAACCTGCCAAATACAAATTTTAATAACTTCCTGCAAAGATAAGTGTAGGCTTTCTGGTAGGCTAAATCTCGTTCAAATTAAAAATGACTGGAGAAAAATTATTTCTAGCTGCTATTTTTGTTAGTTAATGTCTGTTTTTTCCATTATTTGAGAGAAAAAATGATTTTAGAAATAACAAAGTCAGAGAATTTTATTGTCATTTGCATCACATGTGGTACATGTGATGAAACGAGATTATGTACCAGGGTCCCAGTTACATCCAACAATAAAATGTAAGAGAAGAACAGTAATAACATCTAAGATATGAACTAAGAAAAACATCAACTAAAAATACACTAAATAAAAAATACACGCAGCACTAATATCATAGAAAACCATTACTCCACACAGCAGCTGTGTGAGCAGATGTGCACAATGAACATAGCAACATGAAACAGATCAGCAGCAACATGAAACAGATCAGCAGCAACATGATGTGATATTTCACAGTGATTATTCTGGTTATTTATTCATGAGTCTAACAGCCTCAGGGTAGAAGCTGTTCCTCAGTCTAGTGGTTCTACACTTGATGCTCCTCAACCTCCTTCCTAAGGGGAGTGGGGCAAAAAGTGTGTGTGCTGGATGAGTGGGGTCCTTCATGATGCAGGTGGCCCTCTTCCTGCATCTGGAGGTGTAGATGTCTGTGATGGTGAAGAGACTCTCAGTGTTCGTCCATGCCTTTGTCTCCTCCAGGCTCGACTACTGCAACTCCCTGTTTATTGGAATCCCTGGCAAAAATCTTCAGAAACTTCAATACATTCAAAACAGTGCAGCAAGGATTCTGTTGAGAGTTCGTAAATTTGAACATATTACACCCATTCTCCATAACCTCCATTGGCTTCCTGTCACCTACAGAATTCAGTACAAAACTGCTCTCATTACCCATCAATGCTTGCACGGCACTTCACCTGACTATCTAAAGGACATTCTTGCACCATATTCATCCACCCGGTCTCTACGATCACAGAACAGTAATTTCCTTCATATTCCTCGGACCAAATTGAGGACCATGGGAGACCGAGCATTCTGTGTGGCTGCCCCCCGCCTGTGGAACTCCCTCCCTGACGACCTGAGAGCTCCACAGTCACTGGTTGACTTTAAAAGCAGCATAAAGACTTTTCTTTTTAAGCAAGCCTATTCTGCCTCCACATGATTTTATCTTTGATCTTAGCTGATATCCATCCATCCATCCATTTTCGTCCGCTTATCCGGGGTCGGGTCGCGGGGGTAGCAGCCTAAGTAGGGAGGCCCAGACTTCCCTCTCCCCAGCCACATGGAGCAGCTCCTCTGGGGGAATCCCAAGGCGTTCCCAGGCCAGCCGAGAAACATAGTCCCTCCAGCGTGTCCTGGGTCTTCCTCTGGGCCTCCTCCCGGTGGGACATGCCCGGAACACCTCACCAGGGAGGCGTCCAGGAGGCATCCTAACCAGATGCCCGAGCCACCTCAACTGGCTCCTCTCGATGTGGAGAAGCAGCGGCTCTACTCCGAGTCCCTCCCGGATGACTGAGCTTCTCACCCTATCTCTAAGGGAGAGTCCAGACACCCTGCGGAGAAAACTCATTTCAGCCGCTTGTATCCGAGATCTCGTTCTTTCGGTCACAACCCAAAGCTCATGACCATAGATGAGGGTGGGAACGTAGATCGATCGGTAAATTGAGAGCTTTGCCTTTCGACTCAGCTCTCTCTTCACCACGACAGACCGGTACAGCGCCCGCTTCACTGCGGATGCTGCACCTATCCGCCTATCGATCTCACGCTCCAGTTTTCCCTCATTCGTGAACAAGACCCCGAGATACTTAAACTCCTCCACTTGGGGCAGGACCTCATCCCCGACCCGGAGAGGGCATGCTACCCTTTTCCGGCTCAAGACCATGGCCTCGGATTTGGAGGAACTGATCCTCATCCCGGCCGCATCACACTCGGCTGCAAACCGCTCCAGCGAAAGCTGTAGATCACGATCTGATGAAGCCAATAGGACCACATCATCTGCAAAAAACAGAGAAGCGATTCTAAGGCCACCAAAACGGATCCTCTCAACACCTTGGCTGCGCCTAGAAATTCTGTCCATAAAAGTTATGAACAGAATCGGTGACAAAGGGCAACCTTGGCGGAGTCCAACTCTCACTGGAAACGAGCCTGACTTACTGCCGGCAATGCGGACCAAGCTCTGACACCGGTCGTACAGGGACCTAACAGCCCATATCAATGGGCCTGGTACCCCATACTCCCGGAGTACCCCCCACAGAACCCCCCAAGGGACGCGGTCAAATGCCTTTTCCAAGTCCACAAAGCACATGTAAACTGGTTGGGCAAACTCCCACGCGCCCTCCAGGACCCTGCTGAGGGTGTAGAGCTGGTCCAGTGTTCCACGACCAGCACAAAAACCACACTGCTCCTCCTGAATCCGAGGTTCGACTATCCGACGGACCCTCCTCTCCAGAACCCCTGAATAGACCTTACCAGGGAGGCTTAAGAGTGTGATCCCCCTATAGTTGGAACACACCCTACGGTCCCCCTTTTTGAATAGGGGAACCACCACCCCAGTCTGCCAATCCAAGGGAACTGCCCCCGATGTCCACGCGATATTGCAGAGTCGCGTAAGCCAACACAACCCCACAACATCCAGAGCCCTAAGGAACTCAGGGCGAATCTCATCCACCCCCGGAGCCCTGCCACCGCGGAGCTTTTTAACCACCTCGGTGACCTCAGCTCCAGAGATTGGAGAGCCCGACCCAAAGTCCCCAGGCTCCGCTTCCTCAGTGGAAGACGTGCCAGTAGGATTGAGGAGGTCTTCGAAGTACTCCGCCCACCGACTCACAACATCCCGAGTTGAGGTCAACAGCACGCCATCCCCACCATAAATGGTGTTGGTCGCGTACCGCTTTCCCCCCCTGAGACGTCGGATGGTGGACCAGAATCGCCTCGAAGCCGTACGGAAGTCATTCTCCATGGCCTCTCCGAACTCCTCCCACGCCCGAGTTTTTGCCTCAGCAACCACCCGAGCCGCATGCCGCTTGGACTGTCGGTACCTATCTGCTGCTTCCGGGGTCCCACAGGCCAAAAAGGCCCAATAGGACTCCTTCTTCAGCCTGACAGCATCCCTCACCACCGGTGTCCACCACCGGGTTCGAGGGTTGCCACCACGACAGGCACCAACAACCTTGCGGCCACAACTCTGATAAGCTGCCTCGACAATAGAGGCGCGGAACATGGCCCACTCGGACTCAATGTCCCCCGCCTCCCTCGGAACGTGTTCAAAGCTCTCCCGGAGGTGGGAGTTAAAGCTCCGTCTTACGGGAGACTCTGCCAGACGTTCCCAGCAGACCCTCACAATACGTTTGGGTCTGCCAGGTCTGACCGGCATCCTCCCCCACCATCGGAGCCAACTCACCACCAGGTAGTGGTCAGTTGACAGCTCCGCCCCTCTCTTCACCCGAGTGTCCAGGACATGCGGCCGCAGATCAGATGAGACGACAACAAAGTCGATCATCGAACTGCAACCTAGGGTGTCCTGGTGCCTGGTGTGTTTGCCTTGTGCTCTTTCTGTGGATAATTGTTGTTTTGTTGTCTCACTTTCTCTTTTCTTTCTTTCTCTCTATAAAAAAATACATATTGGAGTGAGAGGATGGCTATAAGGTGTGAAGGGAGGCCATCTATAAATGAAAAAAAAAAAAAAAGAGCACATATGTACACCCTTATGCCTGAACATGGTGTTCGTTATGGACAATCCATGACGAGCACAGAAGTCCAACAACAAAACACCACTCGGGTTCAGATCAGGGGGGCCGTTCCTCCCAACCACACCCCTCCAGGTCTCACTGTCATTGCCCACGTGAGCGTTGAAGTCCCCCAGCAGAACAAGGGAGTCCCCAGGAGGCGCACTCTCCAATACCCCCTCCAAGGACTCCAAAAAGGGTGGGTAATCTGCGCTG
>JBBPBX010010434.1:3588-16532 GCA_038048925.1 Garcialebias charrua
ATAGCATATTGATAGGACACAAGACAATAAAAAGGTTTAAAAAAAAGTTTTATTTTTGAATAACTCTTGGAGGCTGCGGGCATGGTTCATGCAGCCAACTCCTTTCTGGGGAGAAAGACAGCTAAAAAAACAGGAGTTCACCTTCAGTTTCCCCCGTGTCCCAAACAAAAACAAAGTACAAACAAATGTTGGACCTGGTGAGCCGGCCAAAAAGAACAAAACGACACCAAAAGGGGGCCAACCCCTATAGGGTCGTAGAAGCCCCTCCCAGCATCAAACTACCTGTTTAAACACCCAGCTAAGGTAACATTAAGATGAAAACAGGACTATCAATCTCACCAGGTCAAAACCTATTTAAAAACAGTGTCAAAAACAGTGTCAAACAGTCAGTGCTCAGCACAAACTACTAAGCCCTCCATGGACAAACCAACACACAAGCTCTAGGTTGCTTACATTTCGAGTTGTCTGGCTCACAAGTCTTGGTAGCAGCCATCTTGGATTCACAACAGAAGTTGTCTCAGGGCACTGGAGAGAAACATTCAGATACCAAAAGCAAACTGGTAAAAGTTCTCTATCTACGCAAGAATGTCAGCTGATGCGTTGAATCTTCACTTTGTCACAATCTCCCATCCTGAGCAAGCACAAAGGCAACAGTGGAAAGGAAAAACTCCCCTTTAACAGGAAGAAACCTCCAGCAGAACTAGGTTCAGAATGAGCGGCCATAGGGCTGGGCGATATGGCCTAAAATCAATATCACAATATATTGGGCAGTTCACCTCTAACGATAAATGGACAATAACTGCAAACCCCCACCCCCAAAAATAATGTGATAGGTCTGAAAAAATAATTCACAGCCAGTTACTGTATATTAATGGCATAATTACTTTTTAGTGCCACTCTAACTGTGTACAGACCTGGAACCACAGTTTTGGAAAAATATTTCCGCGATGGCAGACCATATCTCCTGTCAACGGTATTCGTGAGATGTATGAAGTCCTTGCATTCCACTATAGCAATAGGAGCCACATCTTTAGCTATATGGTAGCCAATAGCATTTGTTGTCTCCAGCCATCTTTTTGACGTTCGCTCATATATTTGAGAGCCTTCAAATGCTTGTGCTATTGACTGCTGCTTGGTGGTGGAAGAATAACTTTTTTCTGGTCCTCACTTTGAGCTTTTGTAAGTTCTTCCCATTGGACCTCTTCCTCCTGGACCAGCTCTGCCGCTGCTGCTGCCGCTTCAACGTTCAAAATTTCCTCCATGGGGTGGAGTCACGTGACCATAGACTGCACGTAGCGCAGCATCTTAAAGGGACATGAGCAGGGGTCTGCAACCTCTACGATCAAATGAGCCATTTCTGCCCTTTCGTTCACTAAATTAAACGTGTCAAGAGCCGCAAAACCTTCTACAACTGTTATTATCAACTGGTGGCCCGTGGACCATTTTAAGTTTGCTAGAGGGGCTTTTCTCGCCAGTAGGTGTGAAATTATAAAATAAAAACATCTAATGAGTGTTAAAATTTATTGATATTTTTACATTTTGAGACAAAAGAAAATATTGGATTCTATCCATCTTCCATTCATCTGTCCAACGTCTTGTATTGTCTTGTATTTTGCCAATAAAAAATAAAAAAAAATACTAAAACAGCGAACTGTGCAGACAAATGTGCTTTTTATAAAATTGTGGAGTACCTTATTTTTTGGACTATAAGGCGCATTTAAAAATCCTTTAATTTTCTCAAAAATTGACAGTGAGCCTTATAATCCAGTGAGTCTTCTGTATTAATTCTGGTTGTGCTTACTGACCTCAAACCGATTGTGTGTGGTTATTATGAATGAGTTGGATAAAGTTTGACTTATCCGATTGTTTTGTTTTGATAATGCGCCTTATAATCCGGTGTGCCTTATGTATGAAAACAGACCCCTTCATTGATATTGAGCCTTATAATCTGGTGCACCTTATAGTAAAAAAAATATGGTAATTGCGTATCCTACTTTTAAGAATAAAGCATAAACTTAAAATGAGTACAGTATAATTTACTTTGTGTATTAGTAATAGTATCCACATATTTGCAAAGGAGTTGACAGGAAAACTGTTAAACTGGTAATTTTTTGTGGGTACAACATCCTATAAAATTCAGTTTTATGTAAGTCTTGGTCAAAGCTTGAAAGAGCCGCTGCAGAGGGACCAAAGAGACGCATGTGGCTCCAGAGCCGCAGGTTGCAGACCCTTGGACATGAGCATAGCTTAAAGCCAAAAGACAAAACAACTTTTATTTTTATTTTTTTTTAAACACTAAAAATACAGATTTGGGCAAAATGACGTTGATCATTGTTGTAAATTTTTATGTTGGTTAATTTTCGGTATATTACTCAGCCCTAAGCGTCCATCTGCTTCGACTGGCTGGGTTTGAGAGGAGCAGGAAGGAGAAACAAACAAACACAGAATGGCAGGTCCAGATGTACTTTTTATATGAGGAAAGACAAAAAAAAAATGTAAAGGATAGAAATAATTACAAATACAAAACATGTAGAGCAATTAAAAACAGCAGCGGAGTGAAGAAATTTGATCAGTTTGTCCTCCAGCAGTCTAAGCCTATAGCGGCTTAACTAAAGGACAGCTCTGGAAACCCAAGCCAACCCTAACTATAGGATTTATCAAAAAGGAAAGACTTCAAACTGGACAATGTGTCAGCCTCATGGACAGAAACTGGAAGTTGGTTTCACAAGAGAGGAGCCTGATAACTGAAAGATCTGCCTCCTGTTCTGCTTTTGGAAACTCTAGGAACCACAAGTAAACCTACGGTCTGAGAGCAAAGTGCTCTGTTAGGAAAATATGGAACAATAAGATCGGAAATATAAGATGGAGCTAGGTTGTTGAGAGCTTTGTAGGTCAGAAGTAAGATTTTGAATTAAATTCTGGATTTGACACAGAGCCTCTGGAGCTAAAACTAAAGAAATATGATCTCTCCTATTAACTCTCATTAAAACTGAAGATTTTTCAAAAGATCAAGCTCACCAAATGGGCAGACGGAAGGTATTTTCTATTCCCCTCTTTGTTACATGACAAGAAACAAAAAGAAAGTGAAAACACATATTCACACCCACACACTGCTTACGTGTTCACAGACATGCAGAATAAATAGGTATGCATGCACCCACACACACGTTGCAAAAGTATCCAATCAGACCGGTCATAGAAAGTTACACACATGTCCCATTATTGTTCACTTAAAGCTGCTGTCCAGTTGACTCACTGCATGAGTCTCTTGTTTGCTGTTAGAGCAGAGGTTCATTAGTGTTCGGTTTAGTTCAGAGGCAAATCAAGAGCAGAAGCTGTATTAGAACCAACGCATGCACTGTAACAGTTGTAGCGTTGGGTTTGAATGTACAGTCATATTCTCTTTGTCTTCAAATTCACCTTGGAATTTTTAGAAAGCGATCCACAGTAATTTCAGCCTCAGAGTCCAGCAGGACTGCGCCCTCATTAAGGGACAGAGATGCAGCCTAGACGACTCGAATTAGGCTCTCCAAACTCCTCCGCTGTGCTTTGAAAAAAAAGAAAAAAAAACTGAACATGCAACAAAACACTCGAGTACATACTTGACCCACTGCTGAGGGTGCAGCCTTTCCTCGGCTTTCACGAGGACCAGATGGCTTGGAGCTCGATCCTGGAACTCCACGTTCTCATCCTCAAAACCTATTTGCGTTGGAAAGTTTGTTATTAAAATGTCAGATAATGAGGAAGTGCATGTGCAAAATGCGTTGGCCAATGAGCCAGGTGCAAGATTCTCTAGAAGTACTTCAAATACAGAAAAATGTGGATTGATCACCAGCTGTGGCCCAGTTCTTTAGATTATTTTAATCCTGTCATGCATTTTCTCTTGCAAACAAAGAAGATAAAAGGCATAAGTAGAGGACAGCATGCATGTTTGCACCATACCTGACCTGTACTTCTCCAGTCAGACTCCAATAAGACCTGGATCTTCTGGGAAACCGGTCTCCCTCCACAGACAACAAACCACACAACTGTAAGTCCTCACCTCGACACAGAGCTGAAGAAGATGATGGTCTGAAAACAGTAAAATAGTGAATTATTTCATCCGTTGAAATTGCTGAAATTCTATGATTTGGTGGATTATAACATTTTGTCACTTATGTATAGAGCTCATAAAAACACACTACCGTTAAATATCCAAATGTATTTTGTGAAAAGATCAGGCTGCTACAATCTTAAAGGAAAAGATGTATTTGTAAAACCCCAATTTAGAACTAGTTTAAAGGAAGAACTACCGTAATTCAGGGAGTTGGATTGTGGAATAACTTAAAGACAATAATTAAGGAAGCCAAATCAATCCCTGTCTTTAAGAAACTGGTTAAAGTCAAATTGTTAAACAAATATACATGAATGTATTTTTGAGTATTATATATAACTGAAGGTTGAATGAGTTATTTACTTGTTTTGTTATTATAGAACAATTTGTTTGAATTAGAGAAATAAGGAGCAGATTTCATAAGATACTTTCTTCATCTGCTACCTTTCATTTTATATTTTATATATTTTTTCTTTTTAATTCATATATGCCAATTGTTGTATTTCGTTATTGTAAAATGAATAAGAGTTATTAAAAAAAAGTGGGCCTAAAGTCCAACAGGGGAGATCCAACTGTGATGAAAAAAATTCTCAAACGGGAGGTGAAACTTGTAAAGCAAACTTGAAAGGATCTCATCGTTTTAGACCTGATCTCTAAATCGTTAGTTTTTATTTATTTATTTTTTTACCTTGAGGGCAGTCACCGTTCCTGGTGGTCACCTTTTCAGCTTACCTCCAAATTGGTGCCACTGTTTAAGAGCCCATTAGCTTGAAAAGACAGTATCATTAGTCATGCAAGCTGCTGTCAGCTTTCTCTCTGCAGGGCAGTCCTAATGGCTTTGCGCTTTAGGATAAACTTGTAGGAAGAAGAGCAGGCGATTGCTGAGAGTTCACTCTCTGAAATGTGAACCCAAACCGCACTGCAGTGTTTCTTTTGTACCCCAACTGTCCAAATATTAAATTTCGGTGAACCAACATATTTAAACCTACATTTGCCAAACTAGCCTCTCACTATCTTCCAAATGAACCGAGGTGTTCAAATATTAGTGGTGAAATCATGTTTGCCCACTTTCAGCTCGCCCCCAGAGAAGATGGACTCACTGACTCTGTGAGATTTTTTGGGGGGTTGGAAAAGAAGACGAGATACGTCTGAGTTATCCACAGATGTCCAGTTTACAATTGGACTAAATTTGGTATAAAGGTAAACATTTTTAAACATCTTAGGGCAGGTCGGTGGTAAATGTTTAAACAGCTGCATTTAGCCATGATTTCACATGGATTGGCAACTAAACAGTGGTATCCCACTTAGGTTTAAATTTGAGCACTAATAATTACTAACTTAGCTAACGAATAACAAAAGTCCAACTAGACTGTAGTCTTAGTCACATTGTCTATGTTGTTAATGGTGCCAAAGCTAAAGCATTCATATTCATGCATCCGTTCAGCCATTATCTTAAGTTTTGTTTTGTTTTTTGTCTTGTTGTCATACAGGTTTGTATTTCAATGCACACGCACCAAGTATACATCAACAATTGCTTCTCAATATGGAACTGCAGGCTGTGAATTTGAATAGCGGTACATCATACAACAATGTCAAAATTCACATAAAAACTGCACATCAAACATCAAGCCATGACAATGGAATTTTGGTGAGAAAACTTGGCTCTGTCTCAGATACTGTTTACAGTAGAAAGGAGTCATAGTGACAGAGGTCCAGGGACTGGGGAAATGCAAAGGTAATTTGAGGGAAGGCTTCTGGAAGAATACAGATACAGGTAGTCCCCGACTTACCAACGAGTTCCGTTCCTACCTACGTGCCATCGTAACTTGAAAATTGACGTAAGTCAGAAAATACGTCCAAACGGCACCTCATACGTGCAGTACTGTATTTTACCAAGCACTTAGCCTATCCTAACACATTACCCTACGTAATTATAAATTAAAAAAAAAACATTCGGAGCCATAATGAAGGTGGGAAAAAATGGTTAATTTCTTACTGGGAGCTGTTGAAGCCTTCCTCCGCCTGTTAGCATGTTAGCTCGGTGTCCCTCCAACATCTGAGGCTGCCTGTAGTTTGCGTGGTCCAGACTGTTTACAGCTAGGTCTGTTAGCATGTTAGCTCTTGCTCCTCCGGTCTAGCTCCGCTGTTTCTACTGTCTGGTGACAAAAACCTCCTTCCTAACCTCCTCTGTCTCCGGTCTGCCTGTCCAAACAATGAGTTCTCCTGCAGTAATTGTCCACTGAGTGCATCAAGCTACTCTTCCCCCCTCCCTCCTTTAAACCTCCTGTAAATTTCCGCTGACCTCCGGTGAGTTTCGGTACCGTATTTTTTTGGTGTAAAGGTGCATAAGCCGCGTAACTCCAACAATGATTTTCAATGGGAGGACGTTCGTAACCGCGAAACGTCGTAAGTTGAGGCAGTCGTAATCCGAGGACTATCTGTATATTAAATTCAAGATGGTCAGAAAACAGGTAGTGGTTGTCCGAATCAATCACAATGTGTCTTTATGGATCCATCGAAGAATCACGGCACAGTTCAGCCTTAAATATAATGGAAGGTAATCAGCAGGATAGCTGACAGTGCCTCCGTAATACCCACTCTGCGTACGCTCAGGAGGAAAGGTGACTGTAAACACAGAAGAAACACAATCAAAAAACAGTACATGAGTATGATCAGAATCAGAATAAACTCTATTATTATTGTACCAGGATACAGTGAGATTATATTTGTACAGTCATCCGAAAGATGGGCGGAGTGCATGTTGCTGCTGCTACAGGAGCGCAGCCTCTTATTATCAAAATACTTTTTTAGATAGAAAAAGGTAAAAGGCCATGAGGGTGGATAGTGGTATTACAAAAAAGATCTCCTGACATCTTGTCTTATCAGGACACGATTTGAGACATCAAAAAACGCTACCAGCTAACACATTTATAAAGACAATTACTGTACATCATGCCTCACATCAGTTGACGTCAAGACATTGAGATTTGTCCATGAATCACTTCCAAATAGGCCATAGCCCTGATGATGACGTTGTTCAGCCGGCAGTTCTGATAAGCCTGCACAGAAGTTCTCTGGGAAGGGGCTCTCAGTGGACAAAGTTTTTCCTTAGTTTACCCATGTCCCAGGAGAAATTTGATAGTCGGCCCGCATCCGAGGTGAAACGGGGGAGTCAGAATCAGCTAAGCCACAATTGTTGATTTTCTTGGCAGACTGTTTTTTCTTGTTAGCCTTTAGTCCCGCTGGGACTTTCAAAATCCAAAATGGTCAGATTTATGGGCATTCCACTGATCCGTGCTATGAATCTTCTTCAAGGTCGACTCCAACATGCTGAGGGGACCTAGAAGCTGCAGGTGGCCTGTGATTCTAACAATTCAGTTCCATCTTAGCTCGTAAATCAGCTTATTTTGAGTACTCGTAGCATGAACTAAACCTTCATACAGACTGAAGTTTGGCCATAGCCAAAAAGTTAATTATTTTGTCTTTCTACAGCAACTAAATACAGGTAGTCCTCAACTTACGACGGAGTTCCGTTCCTACGCTCCGTCGTAAAGCAAATTTCGACGTAACTCGAAACATACGTCCAAACTGCACCTTATACGTACAGTACTGTATTTTACCAAGCACTTAGCCTATCCTAACACCAGAGATGGGGACTCGAGTTTGGGACTCGGACTCGAGTCGCACTTAAGTCGCAAAAACAGAGACTTCAGACTCGACTCGGACTTGCATTCAAAAGACTTCCAACTCGACTCGGACTTGCATTCAAAAGACTTCCAACTCGACTCGGACTCGCCATTTGAGACTCGTGAGCATCGAGAATTGTTCGGAACCGGGACTAACTGTCCGGTTTTCCCGAAATCGTTCAAAATATTAATTTGCGATTCCTATGTTCGATGCTAGTTAGCCGACTGGAAGTAGCCGCCACCGAAAACCAACGAAGAAGAATCCACCGGAAGTGTGCATCTGCTATCGATAGCGTACTAATTTAATAAAATGACCAGTCAGGTCAGTGCTAGCCTGGTTGTAACCAGACCCTGTCCTTCACTTCGCTTCGTACTAGGGTCTGGACTTTTCCCATTGAAAAACGTTTCTTGCTGGAGGCGTGGCCTCTGCTTAGGAACAAAACCATTGGATATTTTGAACAGGGAAAGCATTCTGCTCCCTCCCCTCAGAGCCACCCCCCGTGCTCTGGTGAACTTGACTGACAGCTGCTCCGCCCCCTGCTCCAGGAGTCCTGCAGCTTTTCTCTCGCTGCGCAAATTCTGTGTTTATATGTTATAAAACGTTTTAATACAATAAAATCAAACCATGGATCGCTGGTCCAGCTCACCAAAAGACCAGAAAATCTGATGGGACTCGGTCAGCAACTAAAACCCGAGTTTAATTCTCGTGACAACCTGAGGCATTTCCGTGTTCATTTTACTCAGCAGGAGGGTGGAGGAGAAGGAGGACGAGGGAGCGATTACTTAACTTTTGGGGGAAAAAAACAAAAGAAAACTCCAGATAAGGGATTAAGAAGGGGAAATTAATAAATTTGTGTCACATATAAAACAGTTCTGCATCGCTTTGAATGAGAACATGCCGCTGCTCGCTGACTGAGCGCTGGCAGAGCCCTTTTATAGGACGCTGCGCGCTGGGACTGGTGGGGGCGTGGGTTAGGGTCCAAAACTCCACCCCTTCTGTTCTCTGATTGGTCCGAACAAAAATCTACCGGAGAAATCCTTGTGGGTGGGTGAAATCCCAGACTGTGAAGTGAAGGGAAATGAGAATTGAGCGGAGCTGTGCAGGAAGGCGAGGGCCAGGCTAGGTCAGTGCAGCACTTGCAATAATTTTCTATCATGCAAAGGAGGGTGGAGAAGTAAAATAGTGTCCCGTCTTTGACGCGCTCCACCAGATTATTTTCGCTTCGTATCCGACCGGAAGTACAGAGTGGTCCGTCTGCAAAACGCTCCGCCGAACTTTTCGCTAATCGCTACCTCTTCGGCTCCATCAGGTAAATAAATAAACTATAAACTAGTCTCATACCAACATTAAGGCAGCTAACAAGTTATACTCCGCTTAAAGCGGTAAGTCAGCTCAAATACAAACACGATGCTAACGTTAGCTCGTTTTTTTTCTTAGACAAACGACCTGAAATGGCTTCACAGTGTTCACCAGTGACTGTCCAAGGTAAATACGTCAGTGTAACCGAGTGCCACAAAACAGTTACAGCATATGTTGTGAAAAGGTTGCATCCCTTTTCAGATGTGGATTCAATTCAACCATGGATTGCACTTACATTGCACTCAAATCCAACACTTATTAACATTCTTAATTCATTTAAAGTTCTCTGTGTCTTTTAAAATGTTTTAATGTCTCTAGTTTTCATTATTATATAATTTCTGTTTATGTTCTCTTTCATTCCATTATGAGTGAATGTCACAGTTTGAAGAATTATTGAATAGGTTAGTTAGGCAATAACAACAGAGCTAATAATTGTACACATTCTCAGTCTTAAAAATGATTTAATAATCTCTTTTTACTGATAATACTGATAAACCTGTTGTTTGTTTAGGAACCTCCCTGCAGTCTGTCCAGAAAGTCTCCACTGGAGGAGCGTTTTGCTGAGGAAAGGGCACAACATAATTTCACAGCTCCATGTCCATGAAGAAACAAATGGAGAGAGGGCTGCAGATACCAGGACATCCCACCAGCTGTTCTGTCTGAGGATCCTGCTGCTGTGGTGGAACCAGGTTAGCCCATCAGTGGGAGCTCAGTAACATGACTGCAGCATCAGACACTGGACAATATTATTTGTACTGTATAATAATAATAATACTGTATATGTTTGTGAGTCCTCCATGTTGGCTCTCTGCCCTGTGAGAAATTCATAGTACCGGTAAATGTAACAAAAAGGAAAAAGTTCAAGGAAAAAGTTCATAGCATTAAATTCAAACAGAAGTTCAAATTATTTCATCCTGAAATAACTCTGGCTAACTACTGTAGCTTTTTTATAACATGGAGTTAAACTCAAAGCAGTCTCCTCAGATAAATAGTGTTACCATTATTTTTATATTAAAGTTTCTGTTAACTTATTATTTTTATATTAAAGTTTCTGTTAACTTATTATTTTTATATTTGATTGTTTCTGTTCAGTGCCCTGAGACAACTTGTGACTTGGAGCTATACAGTATAAATAAACTGAACTGAATTGAATTGAGGAGAGACATTTAATGTAATGTTTTGGCCTCTACATTCAGATAAAAATAAGCTGTAACGTGTAGTCAGTCACTGGCTGTGTCTCAATTCAGGGGCTGCGTCCTCATGAGGACCCAGCCTAGCTGGGCCGAGTAGGCCACGCACTCACAAGACCGGGTGGGCTGAGCGAAACTGCTGAAATGGGACGGTCTAGCCTTCAGGTTTGCCGGCATTGAAGTGGGTGGGGCGTTCTCTTGAAGTGGGTGGGAAGTTCTTGTGTGAGCGCTTTGTGTGTGTGGAAAGAGAAGGGACGCCGCTAAAATATATTAGTTAGCTGAATACATGTATATATATTAGTGTTTCTGAGTTTACTGTTTATTAAGAACTGATTACAAATCAGCTTATAAGGGGCGATCTGTTAAAAGCCAGAGTGGACCTACAAAATGCAACTTGTCCAGTAGCTCAGTTAGTAAATCAACCTGCGATTGGTGCAGAGATACTTTTCTCGAAGCTGGTTCGAATCTCACTCGGTGCGGTTAAAACTTATTTTACGTTTGTCTTTTATTGGATAAAAAAACGAGGACTGAGATTAAAAGGAAGGAGTTTGTGAAACTCCTTTTTATTTTATCCAATAAAAGACAAAAGTAAAATAAGTTTTAACCGCACCGAGTGAGATTCGAACCAGCTTCGAGAAAAGTATCTCTGCACCAATCGCAGGTTGATTTACCAACTGTGCTACTGAACAAGTTGCATTTCATAGGTCCACTCTGGGTTTTAAAAGATTGCCCCTCAGAAAATCCTTGCTAAGCACGTGTAAAATAATCTGATTTGTAATCAGTTCTTCAAAAACAGTAAACTCAGAAGCACTAATATACTGTATATTCAGTAACACACATTTTTTTTGTCGTNAGTGAGATTCGAACCAGCTTCGAGAAAAGTATCTCTGCACCAATCGCAGGTTGATTTACCAACTGTGCTACTGAACAAGTTGCATTTCGTAGGTCCACTCTGGGTTTTAAAAGATTGCCCCTCAGAAAATCCTTGCTAAGCACGTGTAAAATAATCTGATTTGTAATCAGTTCTTCAAAAACAGTAAACTCAGAAGCACTAATATACTGTATATTCAGCTAACACATTTTTTTTTGTCGTTTCTGTAGTTAAATTTTAATGAGATATATTCGAGCTGAGGTTGTTTGAGATGACTAAATAAAGGTTGAATGAATATTCGCGCTGAGGTTGTTGTTAAAACGAGCTGATGACTCAACAACACGCAGCAACCCTGAAACCTGCACGCAGAAAGTCCCACCCCCCCCGCGAAATCTCTGCTGGCGCTATGAATTCTGGGATAGCCTCCGTCTGGAAGGATTCACGAATGCATCCTCAGATTTCGACAGGAAGTAGGCCGCATTCCTCGGCCGCATGAGGAGGAGTCTTCGAATTGGGACAGTCCTCCGCGCGGGGCAATGACGTATGCGGCCGACAAATGCGCACTCATGAGGATGCAGCCCCTGAATTGAGACACAGCCACTGCCTAAACGGTTGTTAGCAGCTGCTACAAACAAGCTTAGCGTCAGTGTGTTAATCTAATGTTAACCTGGATATTTTTAAAAGGAGAGACATTTAATGTCCATTGTTTGCGAATGAATAGCATACATTCATTCACGGTGTCACTCAAATATTAGGGACTTGACTTGGACTTGACTTGGACTTGAGATCAGAGACTTGAGACTTGACTTGGACTTGAGATCAATGACTTGAGACTTGACTTGGACTTGACCTGGACTTGAGATCAGAGACTTGAGACTTGACTTGGACTTGAGATCAGAGACTTGAGACTTGACTTGGACTTGAGATCAATGACTTGAGACTTGACTTGGACTTGACCTGGACTTGAGATCAGAGACTTGAGACTTGACTTGGACTTGAGATCAATGACTTGAGACTTGACTTGGACTTGACCTGGACTTGAGATCAGAGACTTGAGACTTGACTTGGACTTGAGATCAAGACTTGAGACTTGACTTGGACTTGAGATCAGAGACTTGAGACTTGACTTGGACTTGAGATCAGACTTGAGACTTGACTTGGACTTGACCTGGACTTGAGATCAGAGACTTGAGACTTGACTTGGACTTGAGATCAGAGACTTGAGACTTGACTTGGACTTGACCTGGACTTGAGATCAGAGACTTGAGACTTGACTTGGACTTGAGATCAATGACTTGAGACTTGACTTGGACTTGACCTGGACTTGAGATCAGAGACTTGAGACTTGACTTGGACTTGCAAAAAATGACTTGTGAGCATATCTGCCTAACACAGTACCCTACATAATTATCAAAAAACACGTACATTTCAGAGCCATAAGGAAGGGACAAAATAGTTAATTTCCTACTCTGGATTGCTGGTGAAGTCATTTCCTCCGTTCCTCCCTCCTCCGGATTCTCCATTCGTTTACGTTGTAAAACCGCCGTCCATAAAACAGCTACTTTTCCACAGCTGCTGCCTGTCCAGCTTGCTCCCCAACAAGTTTTGTTTTGTTTTTTGAAGAGGACCAGAATTAGCTTTTTTAGAGAGTACAGGGCAAGCTGTAGTAGCCTCCGCAGCTAAACCGGAAACTGCCGGAAACTGCGTAAATCGGCTTCAAAATAAAAAAAATCTAAATATATAC
>JBBPBX010010434.1:33464-57924 GCA_038048925.1 Garcialebias charrua
ATTAATATTGTAGTGCATATGTTTTGTCTCCCGTGGGTCGTACAGTATCAGAAATCAAGAATAAATGGTTTGATCTGAAAATGGCTTCAAACAAACGTCTCGCCGCAGCACGGACAGGAGGTGGTCAAGGAATAGTCTGAGATGGATGGACAATAAATGCCACGCTGCAAGACGCGTGCCAACATGTTTTGCAGCACAAATGAGTCATGCGCGCTCCTCCTGGTCAGCGCGCAACCACATTCTGCAGGTTATATTTCGAATCAGATATAATAATCTATTGCTCCGATGGTGTTTGGCACAAGATCAGTCTTAATTCGTACTTGTTCTGCGGCGGTGTATGGGGATTTTATGTACCTGGGTGTTAATATGAGGAGCGGCTTTGATGACCAAGGGGAGCGCACGACTCACTGAAGCCTGCGCGACACACCAGACAAATTAAACTTAAAATTATAATTCTAATTCAAACAGAATAACCTATTGTCAAGAATAATTATGGTGCGTGATTTTTTTAAACCCAAAATATTTTCTAAATAACGAAATATGAAGTTATTAGTGGAGAAATTCCGTCTGGATGACAGCAGACTGACGCTCCTAAAATATACGACAGGTCCGGACCACTCGTAAATTTTGTTCGTATCTGAAAAAAATCGTAGGATACGAAAACATTGTTGAATGCCACAAATGATCCTAAATCACTCGTACGCACAGTTTAAGAACAAATCTGTGCGTACGAACGGTTTGTGAATGAGGGCCAATGTTTCTGAGAGTTTACGATGTTTCTTGGTTTACAATGTTTCTGAAAAGGATTGTTCTATTATTTTCCTGTCCAGGTCTGGTATTTATATCAAAGCCTCTGTTACTGGTTGTAAACTGACACTGGGAGTCAGAGGTGGTGGAAAGTACTTCCTGTTGAAGAGCAACATGTGTGCCAACACTAAAGGGTGAAGTCACACGAGTGACTCTGCTGTGATTTCCTGTAAGAAGGTGGGTTTTATGCCTCAGCTTCATTTAGATCTTCTCAGACTGTGTGTTGAGAATGATGTGTCGAGGTTCCAGGCGTTCAACCAGAACCGGGCCAGGTTGTTTGGACCCACCTTTCACACAGCACAGCTACATGACAACCATCAGGGGAGCTCGTGAGCCGACACACGGCCAGGTTCTGGAAAAGAAAAGACAGCAAACAGGAAGTTGATCTCGCTGCTAACCAGTTCCAACGCGAGACTAACGACCCGATGAGATCATTTACGATTTAAACCTCCTGATCCTGCAGCTTGTGGAAGCTCCTTTGGCAGCCAGGTCACGGTTCTGTTGTGCAGATTTGGGTTTTGTGCATGTGTTCTGGAGGTAAACTGGACTCGGGGCGTGATGCCGTACCTTGTCTTTATCGGGATCAGAACCGGGGTTCTCTTCGAGCGCTCTGAGGTCACAGCTCTGCAGACACTGGCCGGACTCGTAGGCCCACAGCTTCACGGTTCCATCCTGACAAACAGAACCACACACAGAACCGTTTCAGCTGCGACACAGAACTTTTGTTCTGCACTGAGCTTTGTCTGGGTTTAACAAAGTGGAGTGATGTTCCTGCTGGTTTGTAGAACTGGTTTAAAGCCTCGGACTCAGTGGTACAGTGGAACAGTGTTCACCACCACCTCCTTGAATCTCCACCTCATCGTGGAGGAGCTTGAGTGCTTGAATGATCCCAGGGGCTCTGAGTGGCCCCTGGCAGGGTCTCCAGGGCAGACTGGTTCTAGGTGACTGTCCAGACAAAGAGCGATCCACAAGACTCTTATGAACAAACAACAAGAAGAAGCTCGGTGTCCTTTGCCCGGACGAGGGTTACCAGGGCCCCACCCTGGAGCCTGACCTCAGGGAGGGGCTTGTCGGTGAGCGCCTGGTGACCAGGTCTCTGACCCATGGGGCCCAATCGGGCTCAGCCCGAAGGAACAACATGGATGTGCCGTAAATGGTATTGAGATCAGTAAAGTCAGTGAGGTGAAATTTTTGGGTGTCATCATTGATGACAAGCTGTCATGGAGAACTCACATTAATTACTTACGAACAAAAATCTCAAAATCTATTGGAATACTATATAAAGTGAAGGAGTTATTTAATGACAAAGCCCTGTTTTTGTTATATAATACATTAATTCTTCCTTATTTGATTTACTGTATTGAAGTTTGGGGTAAAGCTTGTAAGACAATCACAAATCCGGTCTTTATTTGACAAAAAAGAGTTATAAGAATTATCACTAGAAAAGATTACACCCATCCATCATTGTTTTGTAAATTGAAAATTTTGAAATTCTATGAATTGGTTGATTATCACATTTTAATATTTATGTATAAGGCCCACAAAAACATATTACCTTCTAACATTCAAATTAACTTTGTTAAAAGAGTTATTATTTTTTAAAGGGGATAGAACTGTTTATGAAGCCACGGTTTCGAACCTGTTTGAAAGAGAGATGTACTTCAATCCAGGGTATAAGTTTATGGAATGGTTTAGAGGATGACTTTAAAAAAATCAGATCTCTGTGTATATTTAAGAGAAGGGTTAAAACTAGTTTTTTGAAAATATATGATCGTGTATAATTTAATTTAAAGAAACTGCTGTTTGAGCTGACGTATTTTTTTAGTATTGCTTTTATTTTATATTATATTTTGTTTTAAATATTTTGAGGAAAAAAAGGAGCAGACATTATAAGATTTATTCTTCTTCTGCTTCTTTTCATTTTGATTTGTGTATTAATTGTAAACATTTTTTCGTATTTTAAAATGAATGAATGAATAAATGAAAAAAGAAAAGAAAAAAAATGAAAAATGAGAACATGGATGTGCCTTCCTGTGGACCACCACCTGCACCACGAGTCAGGTGCATGATGCCATGGGAGTGGCTGAAGGTGGGGGCCTTGGTGACCTGACCCTGGCTTACCAAAGGGACATGGAATGTGACCTCTCTGGGGAGGGGGGGGTGGCTGAGCTGGTGCATGAGGTTGAGAGGTACAGACTAGATCCAGTTGGGCTCACCTCGACGCACAGGATGGGATCTGGAACTGATCTCCTTGAGAGGATCTGTCCATGTGAGAGGTGCAGAGCTGGTGCCCCCCCGGTAGATGAGAGGGTTCTCTGCACCTTCGGGTGGGGGGACGGCCCGGGCTCCGTTTGTGCCTAATGGCAGTTCAGAGTATCCGGCCTTCTTGGAGTCCTTGGTGGGGGTGTTGGAAAGTGCACCAGCTGGGGACTCCTGTGTCCTGCTGGGGGGCTTCAATGCCCACGTGGGTAACGACAGCATGACCTGGAGGGGTGTGACCTGGAGGAACAGCATCTCTGATCTGAACCCGAGCTGTGTTCTGTTGTTGGACTTTTCTGTTTTTAAGCTACAGCTTTGCTGCTTTAGCTGAAATAAAGTGGCTAAAGGTGCACGACACGTACCCCTGATCCGGACAGCAGCCAGTGAGGATGGGAGGGGGGGATGTGGAGCGCGCTGACGAACCTGCAACAAACCAGAATCATTAAACCTCATCAGAAAATATGGACAAACATCTGTCAACAAACAGCTGGGGGCTGAAGGGATGCAAAGAAATGCTCAGGAGTGAGACATTGTCTACCACTGAGGATCTTTGATCCCCCGACCAGCTGGTTTGTGTTCTGGTCCAAAAGGACCGTGCAACAGAACTCTGACCACTAAACCTTTTAAACACATTCATTTTTATTCCAAGATCAAATAAATATAAAAATAAAGAACTGATCTTCAGCCACGAGAGGGAAGTGGACGGACGTCTCTGTAGATCAAGAGACAAAACCACCTGCAAGAGCCACGCCCTGAAGACAGAGACACCTGTCCACCCGTCCCACACCTGTCCACCCGTCCCACACCTGTCCACCCGTCCCACCCAGCAGCTACTCACTGCTGATGTCCCAGGCAGAAGGACTGGATGTTGTACGGACACCTGTGATGGCTCACCCTGATCTTCTCATCCACGTCAGCTGTGAGGATGAACCTGTCATCAGGTGACACGCTCTGAGAACAGAGGACAATTCAAGATGGACGCTTAACGGAGGAGAAGAAGAAGAAGAAGAAAGCTTAGATGTGGGAGGAGTTTGGACTTCAGTGCTAGACACGGTCTGTCCACCTCAAACACAGTGTTCAAATATAAGTGCAGTAATAATAATAATAATAATTATTATTATTACTACTACTATTATATACGAGTACAGTAACAACACCAACATAATAACAATACTGTAGTCAGTTTAAGTTTAGATCCGTGACGGTGACAGAAGGTGACTCCCTGGCTGCAGGACTGGTTTGAAACGTTCAGAGTGAACTTTGCTGGTGAAGATTCTCAGTCGTCCAGGACATGATAAAATCAAAAAGGCGTTCAATACAAGATCAACTGGACTTTATTTGTTGCAGAAAACGTTTCGACTCCTATCCAGGAGGCTTTTTCAATTCAGAATGGCAGCTGTGAGACAGAGAAGTTTTATACAGGCTGACATGCCACGCACCAACATATGCAAATTGGATGCTGAAATAACCCCACACATACCCCCTCCCTCTCGGTTTTCAAATCCCGGTTAAAAACTCACTACTACTCCATTGCTTTCAATGCCAGCTGATTTGTATTGGATCGTTTGATTTATGATCTGCAATGTTTTTATGTTTTTCGTGTTGTACTTCATTGTCTGTGTTACCTGTTGCGTGTTTGTTTGTCCAGCACTTTGGTGTGGACTTGTTCCTGTTTAAAGTGCTTTATTAATAAAATGGTATGGTATGGTATGGTAACATGACCATTCTATTTAATTTGACAAAACGACACATCACAGCTGATAGCAGTAGGGGGTTTGTTAAGGTCAATGAAACAAACTGTGAGAGTTTGGAATTATAACAGAACCACGCACCATCATATGTAAATTGACAAACAACAACAGAGGCTGCTCAAAGAACTAGACTAACAAATTTCTTTGAGAAACCTCTGTTTGTTGTTTCGGAGGTGTTTTTTGTCAATTTACATACAGTTTTGTGTCTTCTGTCAGACCTCAAGGGAACCCCTTACTGTTAAGCTAGATTTATACTCGACGCGTCGAGCAGCGCGCGGCAAAAGTAACCCAATATCGCAGTCCCCGCCCCTGCGCGTTGGCCCCGCGCGTGGGATTAGCGCGTGTCGTGCACCTCCGAATTTTTGAAACTCCGCAAGCCTAGTGCGCGCGCGGTGGGCGCTACAGAATTGTTTGACATGTCGGGTGGGGACCTTCACGTCAGAGTCTGCAGCTCTCTGTGCCGCTGTGGTCATGGAGACTGCGTCGCGACGCATGGAGGAATGTTTTTATGTGATACAAATGTATTAAATTCACCTTATTCATCTCTGAGCTGGACTTTTCTTTTGTTGTTTTGCCAAAAGTCACGTGATCGCTTCCTCCTCGCTGACTCCATGCATTAAAACCGCAAGACACAATGATTTGCTCCTCTGGACAACAGTTCAGCACGCGAGCGGAGCATTTTTGTTGTTGTGTGATTTCAAACAGTTCTTCTTCTACGGTAGATTTCTTCTTCTACCCTTTCTTGCAACATATGCACAGGTTTTAGAGGGTACTGCCACCTGCTGGTCCGTAAAAGAACAGCACTTTGCCATGCGCCGCCGTGCGTCAACTATAAACACAGCGGCGACACTGTAAACGCATTTCGCCGCACGGCACAGTGCGTGCGCAGCGCGTGCGCTCCAGCCTGCGGACCAAAGCGCGACTATAACTCAGCCTTAAAGGTGTGATCTGTCAATTTACATGTATGTGTTACCTCAGCTTGCAATTTACATATGATGGTGCGTGGTTCTGTTATAACTTCAAACTCTCACAGTTTGTTTCAGTGACCTGAACAAACCCCCTTCTGTTAAGCTGTGATGTGTTGTTTTGTCAATTTAAATAGAATGGTCATGTTATCTCAGGTATGTGTGGGGTTATTTCAGCATCCAATTTGCATATGTTGGTGCGTGGCATGTCAGCCTGTATAAAACTTCTCTGTCTCACAGCTGCCATTCTGAATTGAAAAAGCCTTTTGGATAAAGGGTGAAACGTTTTCTGCAACAAATAAAGTCCAGTTGATCTTGTATTGAACGCCTTTTTTGATTTCACAGTGAACTGGTGGTTACCACAGCGAGCAGCATGGACAGGTGGCCCATCTGCAGCAGCCCCTCCCTCTGAGGCTCCACCACCGAGAAGGAGTACAGGTCTCCTGACTTATCGGCCGCCAGCAGCTCATCTTCGGCTGGGCTGAACGCCAGAGACGTGCACCGCCTGACCACCCACCTGTTGGACACAAACACCAAGCGCCTCAGCTGCTGCGCATCATGAAACTCGTTCCCACGACGCCGCGGCGGCTCAGACAGATGTAACGTTCAGCCGACCCGGCTCGTACCTGATGCTGAGGCAGCGCCACGAAGGCTCGCATTCAAACAGAACCAGCCGTTTGGAGTCGTCCGTTAACGCCGCCAGTTTTCCTGACGGAGACACCGCAAAGGCGAGGACTGTGTCACTTCCTGTCTCCTCTGAGGGACCGCCATCGCTGAAGACAAAGAGGACAAGGTCCAGCTGGAGAAGGACTCCCACCTCTGCAGAGACACGAGGTCTTACCTGCCGGCGTCCTCCTTCAAACCTTTGGGCGTCTTGTCGGCGCGGCTGCAGTCGAACACAAACGGCGCTCTGCAAACACAAAAGAATGAGAAACATTTTAATCCATGGACCTGAAGATTCTCTCCTCCCTAATCTGGACTGGATTATCCTGACGAGACGAAACAAAGAGTCAGCAGTGAAGTGTGAGAAACATTAAATGGTGCTGAGGAAAAGAAGAACAAAATGCAACGATTTATAAATCTCATAAAGTCACATTTTACTCACGGTGGAGCAAAGTGCACATTTTAAATGATTCAGCATTTTGTAACTAATCAGGTTAAATTTTATTAATTTATTCAACCTTTATTATAAAGGTTAGTCTCACTGAGTCATGAGGACTCATTTTCAAGAGACAAACAACAATAAAAAGCAATAAAAATAAAATGTGCCGCAGCTTTGGTGTAGTGGTTAAAGCGGGCGGTACATATGCTGGAGGCTGAGCCTCTCCACTGACGTCGTGGGTTCACGTCCCAGAACCGACGAGCACATTTCTGTGGTGTCTCCCCCCTCTCTACCTGTTTCGCCCTCTCCGTCTCTAATAAAGGACACTAGCGCCCAAAAAAGCAAAAAATATATTTAAAAAAATATATATAAAAATAATAATAATAATAGTAATATTATTAAAACACCGTTACTACACCGTTACTCTTGGCAGCAAGGTTCTGTTAGCGGCACGGTGCTGTTAGCGGCACGGTCCTGTTAGCTGCACGGTCCTGTTAGCGGCACGGTGCAGTTAGCGGCACGGTCCTGTTAGCGGCACGGTCCTGTTAGCGGTACAGTCCTGTTAGCGGCACGGTCCTGTTAGCTGCACGGTCCTGTTAGCGGCACGGTCCTGTTAGCGGCACGGTCCTGTTAGCTGCACGGTCCTGTTAGCGGCACGGTCCTGTTAGCGCCGGCATGGTTCTGTTAGCAGCATGGTCCTGTTAGCAGCATGGTCCTGTTAGCAGCATGGTCCTGTTAGCAGCATGGTCCTGTTAGCAGCATGGTCCTGTTAGCAGCATGGTCCTGTTAGCAGCATGGTCCTGTTAGCAGCATGGTCCTGTTAGCAGCATGGTCCTGTTAGCAGCATGGTCCTGTTAGCAGCATGGTCCTGTTAGCAGCATGGTCCTGTTAGCAGCATGGTCCTGTTAGCAGCATGGTCCTGTTAGCAGCATGGTCCTGTTAGCAGCATGGTCCTGTTAGCAGCATGGTCCTGTTAGCAGCATGGTCCTGTTAGCAGCATGGTCCTGTTAGCAGCATGGTCCTGTTAGCAGCATGGTTCTGTTAGCAGCATGGTTCTGTTAGCAGCATGGTCTGTTAGCAGCATGGTTCTGTTAGCAGCATGGTTCTGTTAGCAGCATGGTCCTGTTAGCAGCATGGTCCTGTTAGCAGCATGGTCCTGTTAGCAGCATGGTCCTGTTAGCAGCATGGTTCTGTTAGCAGCATGGTTCTGTTAGCAGCATGGTTCTGTTAGCAGCATGGTCCTGTTAGCAGCATGGTCCTGTTAGCAGAATGGTTCCGTTAGCGCCGGCATGGTTCTGTTAGCAACATCCTTCTTTGGAGTCATCTCCAAAGGTTCTAGAGGAGTCTCCAGAACTGAACCAGCCTTCTTTATGAGCTTGTTGATCTTTTTTAAGTCACTTGCTCTGGTGCTGCTCCTTTCAATCCTGTGTATGTCCTGTACATATTGCAGTTCTGACAATAAAGTTGACTTTGATCTGTCACTTCTTGTAGACTCTTCACTGTTGCATCTCCAGTCCAGTCCAGGGGCCTCATGTATCAACCGTGCGTGCGCACAAAAACATTGCGCACGTCACTTCCCACGCAAAACCCCGTATGTAACAAAAATGAAATGAACGTGAATATCTGCGCATCCAAGTACATTTCCACGCCAGCTCCCCTGCTGGCGTACGCACGTTTCTGTGGTTATTGTTCCTTTGGCGACACTTACAGGTGCTTCCGAGAAACTGAAGCCCCACAGTCTGTGGTTGACTTTAAGAGCGGCTTGAAGACCTTTCTTTTCAACCGAGCACTCTACCTCCCATGATTCTACTTTTGATCTTAGCTGATACTGTTGTTGATTTTAATTGTCTTATTATTTGTTTTATTGACATTCAATTATGTTGCACCTTGTAGCACTTTGAGATTTTCATTAATGAAAAGTGCGTTATAAATTGTATTCATTATTATTATTATTATTATTATTAACTGTTCATGATGTGAAAATGATTAATATTCCCACCAAACACACGATTAACAAATATCCACATGACGCAGTAAATAAAGGACGCGCAAAGTTGTGCCAAAAATAAATTCAACAGGAACGGATTCATTCAGCCTTACTGGAGGATATAATAGTGTAACACGCAGAGCATTTATTTATAAACAGATATAATCTTCTGATCTAGGATATGGCTTATCAGCAGTTTTCAGAAACAATCATTTTTCAGTTTGGCACTGCTGCGCTCTGGAGCAACACAGGAACCGTGCACAACGCGTGCAGAAGCAGCGATCAAACTGTTCCTGAGCTTTCCAGAGGGAGCTGCAGGCCGATCAGGGCAGTCCAGTCCACACAAAGCCTGATCAATGGAATGTCTCATCTATATGATTCCAAAGGCTGAGTGGTCGCGCTTTGGAGCGCGCGCGCACCCTCACCGGTGCGGCAGCTGGAGGTGATTCATAATCAGCGTTTATTGTAGATTTCTCCAAAATGACACGTGAAAGTACACCATATATAACTTGTAGGAGAGTAAAAGCTTCACAGACAAACAGATTGCGCACAAGGCTGCGGGGCGCGCAGCGTTTGGAGACTCCAACATCACGTCATGTCATGAAAACTCTCCACTGAGACGCACAGACCCGTTTCTTCATATCATCTATTAAATAAACAAAGATCTATGTTCAACCAAACATCTAAGTTCCTCTGTGTTTACAGTAATTATGGTAATAAACTCGTGCGCAAAGTTAATATTTTCACTCAGAATGAATGGATGTGCCGGGTGCGCACCAAAGCAGGGTGAGCGCACACACAAATACCGACACACAATCACTCGTTCTTTGCGTGATGAACACATTTTATTACTATTCTTACTTAGGATTATTTTCCTCACTCATATTATATTAAATTCATTATTTTCCTGAATCTAGAAATCATTTCTGATCGCGCAGGGATCAAACAAACATGTCCTTCACACATGCAGGAAGTAATTTGCATCTGTTTAACATATGTAAATGAAGGCGTGTCAGGGGAGGTGTCTCACGTGCGCTCAGTTCCACGTTAATTGTGATGTACAAAAGGAATGTGCGTGGATTCCGGTGTACGCACAGTTTGATAAATCTGGATTTTTTTGTGCGTGCACACTTTTCTGGATTTGACCGTACGTCACTTTTCAGTGGGAAATCCACGCAAGTCTTTGTACATGAGGCCCCAGATGAACCCCAATGTATTTATACTTCTCCACCACCTCCACTTCTCCTCCCATGATGGAAATAGTGTTGGACCTGTTCCTGTTTCTCCTGAACTCTACAATCATCTCCTTTGTTTTTTTCACATTCAAGATGAGATGATTGTTTCCACACCATGCCATAAAGCGGTCCACCAGTTCCCTGTACTGTACTCAGCTTCTTGTCCATCTCTGATACACCCGACCACTGAAGAGTCATCTGAATATTTCTGCAGATGACAGGAGTCTGTTTTGTACTGGAAATCTGAGGTGTCGTAGAACATCGGGCAGCACGGTGGCACAACTGGTAGAGCTGCTGCCTCTCAGCGAGAAGGTTGCCGGTTCAAATCCCGGTCCGGGGCCTTTCTGGGTGGAGTTTGCATGTTCTCCCCGTGCATGCGTGGGTTTCCTCCGGGTACTCCGGTTTCCTCCCACAGACCAAAAAACATGCTTGTTAGGCTGATTGGTGACTCTAAATTGACCCTAGGTGTGAGTGTGAGAGTGGATGGTTGTTTGGTGTGAGTGAGACAGGTCCCTCTTGTAAATGAGTCCCCGTGACTCAACGAGGCTAGCCTGTATAAATAAAGGTTGAATGAATGAATGAACATCTGCCTCATCCAAACAATGATCTTTTAAGGGAAGGTCTGGCATTTTTCAGCAAGAACATGCAACACCACTAACTACATCCATCACAGCAGCGTGGTTTTGTTGTAGCAGATTCCAGAAGCTGAAGTGATCCAGACCTCCTGCCATCTGAAAACATTTGATCCATCTGGGACTGTTGGAACGGTCAGAATCCTCCATCAGACAAGAATGGGACAGCAGTCTCCTCCAAAACCTCCAACATCTGGTCCCCTCTGATCCTGGACATTTATTACAGACTGTTGTTAGAAGGAGCGGATGATTCACGGTGGAAAACATGGACAAGAGATGGATCACCACCATCACATTCAGATGACCTTTTCCCTAAAATAAATTACAACTCCTTAGCTTAAGCACGTAACACGTTCACTGTGTTTTGTTGTGAATAAATAACTGCAATCTGGATTCTATTTGTATTTCACACAACGTCCTAACTCTTTCACATCTGGTCCTGTTGGGAAATCTGTCATATCCTGTTGGTTTTGAACTGTCAACATCTATTTACTGTGATTGTAGTTTTCTTTATTTTCTTTTTTGATAAATGCAAATGTTTATTGTCAATTACCATGTGACGTGTGCTGCTGACCACTTGACCAGGTCACCCTTGTAAAAGAGATCTCGATCTCAACGGGCTCTACCTGGTAAAATAAAGGTGATTGATTGATTGATTGATCTGAATCTGGCACCAGAACCCAGAGATGCTCTGATCAGTTACTGCTCTCTGCCACCAGGGGGCGCTACTTCAACACACCACAGCAGGACGGAGGCTAATAACACGAAACATGCATGAAGAATGATGAAGCTGCAATATTTAGTCTTAATGTGGTAAACCTCCGGGGGTTAGTTTTAAGGAAGTGCAAACAGGTGGTTCCATGAAGAGGAGCTACACTGTCAGTACCGAACCTGGTACCACCGTCCGTCTGAGGCATAGATATGTTCTATGGTCTGAGGAGCCAGCTAGCTAACGCTGCTAACCGGAAGTCATGAAGCGGCCCAAACCTGCTTTCCTTTCGGTGGAGCGCCACGAGCTTCTTATCGCAGCTCAGGACGAACCAATCTCCACAGAAACCCACTGCAGCCATGTTTACTGACACCGGAGTCCACGCACCAGTGTCCACGCGCAGACGAAATGGGTCGCATGATATGACGTCACAAGTCAAGTCGCGAGTCAAAGTTTTTGCGACGCATTGTTGTTGGGATGAGTTTAGCCTACTGTCAGTTCTGTCATCGACTTTTATTTGCCGTTACCGACTATCACAGATATCTATGCCGACTATGACCTCCGTATCGTACTTGTGTATTTTACGATTTCGCCGTACGCACTACGCATGCGCATTCGTATCTAGGAGGTCCTGACGTGATTTTTAGAAAGTGAGAATTTTCCTCCCTAAACACTTTTAAACCGGAGAACAGCAACAGCAGAAAAGTTTGAGACTCTGAAACACTAAGTCCCGTAACCTAAACTGTAATAAAAATGTAAAATTAAAGAGAAAAAAAATACAAAAACACAACACAAGGGGCATCACTGAGGGAGGGGGGCGTTACTGATGAGTGTTACATAAAACGGGACAAACCTGACTGATCCGTGTCTGAGCTGCTTCAGGACTGCAGGAACAAAAAGTACACAGCTTTTACCTGCAGGTAATAATTCACTCTTATATATCTTATTTTTTACGAGTGCAGTCTGGTTGAGATGAATTGTGGTGCTTGTTGAAAGGATGCCTGCAGGCTGCAAGTGTCATCCTTATATAATTTTATTTTGATGTATTTCTTGATGCACAGGCAGACTTTGAAGAAATATGGCGACCTCCTTGCTGAGAATAGGACGCCTGAGCCATGTCAAGGTATGAAACTGTAAAATGTTTGTAGTGTGAACGGTCAGAACTGTTCTACAGCCGGTGTCCAGTCTGCAGCAGGTTGTTGCTCACATCAGAAGACCATGATCTTTAATAAAAACAGCTCATATTTGGAGCTGCACGCTTCAGTGGAGCAGATTGAAACCAGATATGCAGGCCTGGTCCACTGAACTGTAATGAATCCACTCTCTGGGTGTAGTTTGCTGTATTTCTGCTCGCTGAATGAGCATGACTTGTTTGTATTTGGCTGGTAAATCTGTGAAAATGTTCATCCAGGGGAAACTGGCCATGCATCAAATTTGCTTGGAAGTTTTTTTCTTTGTTTAAAAATGAATACAATACATTTTTAGGACATCGAGAGCTACACTTAGCTCATGCCCTTTTTCCTCAAAAACAGACCAGAGCAAGCAGAGGAAAGACGAAACGTTTCTACAATTTTTGTTATGGTTTGGTTTTTTGAATTTCCAATTTCCAGAGGACCATATTAAACTTTTTAGATTTTTCTACCTGGATTGTTGAGCAGCATCAGGAGACCAGAGCAACGTCCGCAGTGCTGCAGACATCTGACTTCATTTGATGAACCAGCACATAACAGCAGGATGTAAGACTCCCTGAATTCTTCTGTTTGAGTTCTGAGGTTCCTAAACCACACCCCCTCCTCTCCGGGACTGGGACTTAAAGCTGCTACAGTATATGTAACTTTTCTAACAATATATTTTTTAACATATTTCTTCACTCTGTCACTAGACTGGTGTTAGAGGTAATCTCTGAAAAAAAAAAATATATATATTGTCCCCTTGCTTCTCCAGGTGGTAAATAGGCATTTCTAAAAAGAAAAAGTGACCAGCCGTTAACCAGCCAATAAAAACAGAGCTTGAATTTGAATTTCAGCAGACCATGGGAGAGCAGAGCCATATATGGCTCTGAGGGGGAGGGATCAGAATGCTTTGCCTGTTGAAATTTTTTCTAAGTGCTGCAGTTCTACAGAAACTGCAGACTGAACCTTTAAAGGTCCACTGACATCATCTTACAAATTTGCATGAAATGATAGAAGATATATATATTTTATCATTCAACTATGTTCGTTTTTGCAAACAAAATGATAAAATAATGAAAATTCCTTCCAAACTGAGTCTAAAATTAAAAACCGCTTTTCTCTCTGAAAAATCCGACTACAAGTGAATGCAACATTTGTGACGTATGAAGCAGGACCTTCAGTCTTCGTCTGCCATTAACGGATAACGCATTCTCAGCCAGATCGCCTTTTTTTTTTTCACTTAAAAAATGCCGGTTCGTTGTGTCGCATTTGTGTGTTCTAATATCATCAGTGAACAAGTGAGCCTTTTCACTTTCCCAAAATATGAAAGACCTTCGTCTAGAATGGAATAAATAAAGCTGCACCACCTCGGACTGAGCTCCCTGCTTCCTGAACAGGTAAGAGTCAAATACATACGGTGCAGAACTAAATTAGAACCTGCTGTTTCTACTCATCTAACTTCCTGCTTCAAAAACTAAAGATAAATAGCTCAAATCTTAACTTATATTGATAATTGTGTTGTTTTATTTCAGAGTCAGAGAGTCTTTATTGTCATTTGCACCGCATGTGGTACATGTGATGAAAACGAGATTATGTACACGAGGTCCCAGTTACATCCAACAACAAATGAAAGAGAAAAACAGTAATAACATCTAGAACTAACTAAGAAAAACATCAACTAGTAATACACTAAGCCTAATATAGTGGGAATAAACAGCAGCACGAACATGAGTTTGTATGAGCAGATGGTCACAGATGAACACAGATGAACACAGCAACAAGAAAACAGATCAGCATCAGCATGATGTGATATTTTGCAGTGTTTATTTTTTATTTTATTTTTATTTATTCATGAGTCTAACAGCCTCAGGGTAGAAGCTGTTCCTCAGTCTAGTGGTTCTACACTTGATGCACTTGATATTTCTTGTTTGCATGAATATTTATATGGGGCGTTCTAAAGACGTTCTCCTTCCTACGTCACAAATGTTGCATTCGCTTGTAGTCGGATTTTTCAGAGAGAAAAGCTGTTTTTTATTTCAGACTCGGATTGGAAGGAATTTTCATTATTTTATTGTTTGCAAAAACGAACATAGTTGAATGATAAAATATATATTAGGGCTGAACAATTTTGGAAAATAATCTAATTGCAATTTTTTTTCCCTATAAATTGCAATTGCGATTTAAAACGTGATTATTTTTTTAATATCCTCAAGTATTTTTCAACAAACAGAAGCAATAAATCAATCTGTTTTATAATAAACAATGTCAGATTTATTTAAAGCAGAGATTACAATAAAGCAAACAAATCTATGCCTTTTCTTTTCACCACTTCTATTTTTTCTTGTTTCATGAACATAATAGTAAACATGTTAAGTGAACTTCCTAACTACTGTCTGAACTTCACATGACAGTTAATAAATAAATATAAAAAATTAGATATAAAACAAATTACTGTTTGAAGTTCAAACAGTTGGGTCAGTGATCCCTGTCGGCTGATAACTTTGCTTACCGGTACTTGAAGTTGAAGCACTGGTTGTTGTCATTCTAGCCATGCAACCATCGTAAATGTCTTTGTGGTGTTTTTTTAAGTGTTGATAAAGATTTGTGTCATGTGACCAGTCAAATTGTAGCCTTAGAAAATCTCATTCTATCATATTGCGATATTATTGCAAATGCAATTAATTGTTCAGCCCTAATAAATATATATATATATATATACAAGCCCAAAACCAGAAAAGTTGGCACGTTGTGCAAATCGCAAATAAAAACAGAATACAATGACTTGCAAATCTTTTTCAACCCATATTCAACTGAATAGAATGCAAAGACAATATATTTAATGTTCGAACGGAGAAACTTTATTTTGTTTTGCAAATAACCATTAACTTAGAATTCAATGGCAGCAACACATTGCAAAAAAGTTGGCACAGGGACATATTTACCACTGTGTTACATCGCCTTTCCTTTTAACAACACTCAGTAAACGTTTGGGAACTGAGGAGACCAATTTTTGAAGCTTTTCAGGTGGAATTCTTCCCCATTCTTGCTTGATGTACAGCTTAAGTTGTTCAACAGTCCGGGGTCTCCGTTGTCGTATTTTACGTTTCATAATGCGCCACACATTTTCAATGGGGGACAGGTCTGGACTGCAGGCAGGCCAGGGGAGGACCCGCACTCTTTTGCTACGAAGCCACGCTGTTGTAACACGTGCAGAATGTGGCTTGGCATTGTCTTGCTGAAATAAGCTGGGGCGTCCATGAAAAAGACGTCGCTTGGATGGCAGCATATGTTGCTCCAAAACCTGTATGTACCTTTCAGCATTAATGGTGCCTTCACAGATGTGTAAGTTACCCATGCCTTGGGCACTAATGCACCCCCATACCATCACAGATGCTGGCTTTTGAACTTTGCGCCTATAACAGTCCTGATGGTTCTTTTCCTCTTTGGTCCGTAAGACACGACGTCCACAGTTTCCAAAGACAATTTGAAATGTGGACTCATCAGACCACAGAACACTTTTCCACTTTGCATCAGTCCATCTCAGATGAGCTCGGGCCCAGCAAAGCCGGCGGCGTTTCTGGATCTTGTTGATGAATGGCTTTTGCTTTGCATAGTAGAGCTTTAACTTGCACTTACAGATGTAGCGACGAACTGTAGTTACTGACAGTGGTTTTCTGAAGTATTCCTGAGCCCATGTGGTGATATCTTTTACACACTGATGTCGGTTTTTGATGCAGTACCGCCTGAGGGATCGAAGGTCACGGGCATTCAATGTTGGTTTTCGGCCTTGCCCCTTACGTGTAGTGATTTCTCCAGATTCTCTGAACCTTTTGATGATATTACGGACCGTAGATGGTGAAATTCCTAAATTCCTTGCAATAGCTCGTTGAGAAAAGTTGTTCTTGAACTGTTCGACAATTTGCCCACGCATTTGTTCACAGAGTGGTGACCCTCGCCCCATCCTTCTATGTGGATGACTGAGCATGTCAAGGAAGCTGCTTTTATACCCAATCATGGCACCCACCTGTTCCCAATTTGCATGTTCACCTGTGGGATATTCCAAATAAGTGTTTGATGAGCATTCCTCAAATTTCTCTGTCTTCTTTGTCACTTGTGCCAGCTTTTTTGAAACATGTTGCAGGCATCAAATTCCAAATGAGCTAATAATTGCAAAAAATAACAAAGTTTACCAGTTCGAACGTTAAGTATGTGGTCTTTGCAGTGTGTTCAATTGAATATAGGTTGAAAAAGATTTGCAAGTCATTGTATTCTGTTTTTATTTGCGATTTCCACAACGTGCCAACTTTTCTGGTTTTGGGCTTGTATATATATATATATATATATATATATATATATATATATATATATATATATATATATATATATATATATATATATATATATATATATATATATATATATATATATATATATATATATATATATATATATACGTATCTTCTATCATTTCATGCTAATTTGTAAGATGATGTCAGTGGACCTTTAAGTCCCTGTCCATGGACAGGGTCAGAGAAAAGAGGCGGCCCTTGAAAGAGATTGCCTTTGTGCTGAGGGTAAAGACACAGCTCTTGCTTTGGTTAGACAAGGACCAAGGGACACTGTACTCCTGAGCACCTCCCAGAATGCCTCAGGGAACACAGCCATACGTTTTATCCAGATCTGCAAAACACGTAGCCTGGGAGAGAAACTCAATGGCACAAGATCTGGTCCACTGTTCCACAACCAGGACGGAGGCCGCACCTCTGCTCCTGAATCCAAAGCTTGACCGTTGGTCCAACGTCCTGGACTAAACGTCCCTGGAGAGGCTGAGAATTGTGATCGCTCAGTAGTTGGTACATATTCCTGGGTTTACCTTTTCATCCCATCACAGAGCAACGAGGGGAATTAGAAATACCCCTCCGTCTGTCTGCCCAAGCTCAATAACTGGAAAAATAATTGAGATACAGACTCCCATTTGGGTATGTGGCTGCATCTAGATGTAAAAAGGTCACTTTCAACAATTGGGTCACATCAAAATTCAAGATGGCCACCACCGTGTATAAATGTAAACCAACCAACCCCATTCTTTTGAGGAAACTATGCCTTTTAGTTTGTACATTTAGACTCTAAATGTACAAACTTTGAGAAAACTAAATTTTAGAGTTTTCTCAAACGACTGAGCTGGAACCCAACAGGGTTCTACAATCTCTGCTTTTCCTGTTTTAGTCAGAGATAATAAAACACCTGTGGGCCTGGTGTTGCTGAGTTAGGTAGAAATTGGGGAAAAAGCATCTGTACGAATAATAATAATTTTAATCTTTATGGATTTTTACTTGTTCATTCTTTGGCTGATGACTGGCGTGTGTTGTCAGTGTCTTCATGCAGGGAGCTGGATCATGCTGACTAGAGCATCTGCAGCTGGAGCTTTCAGCACCAAGTCTGGAGGATCTAAGAAACCAACAAAAAGTCCCAGCACAGGTAGGTCCTCCAGAGAGTCACAGCTGTAGTCACATTATACCAGGGGTCACCACCCTTTTCGAAACTGAGAGCTACTTCGTGGGTATGGAGTCATACTAAGGGCACCAGTATGATAAACTCTTTGGAAATAACAAAGCGTAAATTGAAAAAAATGTATAATAAACATATTTTTAAGAACATATTTTTAAGATAGACATTTTAATATATATATAAATACAAAAAAAGAATAACAACTGAATAAAATGAAATTTTAAATGCAGCTTAGTAGTGAGTTGTGCTATTTTTAGAACAGGTCCGGGGGCACCAAATGGTCCTTGGGGGGGCACCCGGGTGCCCGCGGGCACCACGTTGGTGACCCCTGCATTATACATTGGGCCTAGGTAAACCTGAACTGTGGTACAAGTGTCTGGTCCAGAAAACCTACACATCATTCCTAGATCATGAACATCCTCCAAAGCAGATAGCAAAGAGATGATGTCATCTGAAGACTGGCTCCTGTGTTTCACACTATTAGCAGATAAAATAAGGCTAAAATAAGGTTTTAAAGTAAAATTACATGCAAAAAAATAAATGATTGGACCATTTTTCTGTTTTCTAAAGTTGATTATTTGTGTCAGCCATCTTAAACTGGGTTGACTCCAAATGTTTTTGAGTTGTCAGTCAGAGAGTCAGTTTATTATTTCCATTGTCAATGAATAAAATTCACTGACTAGGAACTTGCTTTGGCATAAAGGTGCAATAAAAAGAAGTATAGTAAAATAGAAGAAAAACATATGTACACACCAACCAATAAACACAATACAGCACAATATTCACAATAAATGGCAGTGACAAATGGTGCTAAATGAAGATGAATGGAGTGATGATGTACAATGTTAGGCCTGTGATAAATGATAAGGCAGAGTTAAACAGTAACAGGATTATGAATGTTCAGAAGACTGACGGCAGATGGAAATAAACTGTCTTTATGGCGGGAGGTTCTGGTCCGAATGGACCGAAGCCTCCTGCCTGAAGGGAGTGGTTCAAAGAGTCCATGTGCAGGGTGAGAAGGGTCAGTTGTAATCCGACCTGCTCGCCCTACGGTCCTGGAGGCGTACAGGTCATGGATGGATGGGAGACTACAGCCTATTACCTTCTCTGCAGAGCGCACAACACGCTGTAGTCTCTGTCTGTCCCTGGCAGTGGCCCCGGCATACCACACTGTGATGGAGGAGCAGAGGATGGACTCAATGATGGCCGTGTAGAATTGAACCATCAGCTTGGCCGGCAGCTTGGCTTTCCTCAGCTGCCGCAGGAAGTACATCCTCTGCTGAGCCTTCTTGATGAGGGAGCTGATGTTCAGCTCCCACTTGAGGTCTCGGGTGATGGTCACACCCAGAAACCGATAGGAGTCCACAGTGATGACGGGGGTATTGTTGAGGGTGAGGGGGGGCAGAGGGGCTGTGACTCTCCTGAAATCCACAATCATCTCCACCGTCTTCTGGGCATTAAGCTCCAGGTTGTTGTCGCTGCACCAGGTCACCAGCCGGTTCACCTCCCTCCTGTAGGCAGACTCATCACCATCTGAGATGAGCCCGATGAGGGTGGTGTCGTCCGCAAACTTTATAAGTTGTACGGAGTCATGACTGGAGGTGCAGCAGTTTGTGTACAGGGAGAAGAGCAGAGGGGAAAGTACACAGCCCGGTAGTGATCCTGTAGACGTACAGCTAACGATAAGGAATGATTTAGGAGTTATTTAATCATAAAACGGAGTTAAAGACCGTGTAAAGTAAAATTAAATGTGTGTTTTGAGTTTGTCACACGGCATAAATATGTGTTATTAATCACCCATATAAATCTGACTGATTAAAAACATTGTTTACCTTATAAAATTAAGTCTCAAAAATAATGAAAAAACATAATTGTGCCCTGGTCTGAAACGCTGGGGGCGTGTCAGCGCGTGGGCGTGGTTTCAGCGCAGTACTGCGCCCGTGTCCTGCACCCTGAAGATGTTCGCGAAGGCTGGCAGCCTAATTGGAGTTCTCCAGCCCTACTCATTTGAACCTCCAGAGCCAGACTCAGACTCTGAGTCAGACAGTGACCACTGTGACGGTCGGCATCGTTCTTCACAGCCTGCATCAGAGCTGTGTGTGGAGAGGCAGACAGGTGCAGCAGAGATCCAGTAAACCTGCTCTGTTTTTATCTGAGTTCTGGCTGTAACAGCAGCTCCTTTTTCCAAGAGTTACGCTGTTTTTAGTGCACAAACAACTCTGGTTTTGTTGGAGGACACAACTATAATTCATAACTCCGCTGTTATGTGTTTAATAATAAGCGCTATTTTAGAAGATGAGCGGACTCGCTGCACCCGGTCCGACCCGGTCACATCGCATGCGGGGTCTGTGTTGGTGATTAAAATATAGAGTAATCACGTTGATAACTAAGTATGCAATGGACCTGTCGCATTTTCTTATCAAAAAAGGAGCTTGTGAACTTGTAGGGCACAGATGCACGAACGAGGCATAATTGATTAGCTAGCTAACAATGAACAAAATATCTATGCTATTGCTATCTGATGCTATCTGCGATTCGCGAGTGAACGGCTCCACCGAGGCGAAGATCTAATTTATACGGCTGGAGCTGCAGGGGGTGGGGCTATACTTAAGAAGACCACGTGACGAAACACGGTCACATTTAAAACACGCCTAAAAAATCCTGAAACAGACATATCTTTATACACAGGTTGATCTATAACTCCAAAATTAATTTATCTACAATTTTGAGACTTTTTATTCATTTACAACATTACAATTATGACATTTATAATGTTTATTGAAGAAAATATTGAAATTTACTTTACACGGTCTTTAACACTGTTTTTCCATGCTTGTTATGTGCTCCTCTGTGCTATAGTTCTGTAAGAAAGTATTTGCCCCTTACATACTGTATTTCTGCTGTTTTTGTTGTTGTTTTTTGCCATGTGTTTCAGATCAGCAAACAAATGTTAACATGAACCAAATAGAACTTGAGTACTGTAAATACAAAATGCAGTTTTCAAACGATGATTTCATTTTTCAAAAAACTGTCTAAACTAGAGCTCAACCAATACTGTATATCAGTAGGCAGATATTTTAGGCTGATAGCCATAGGCGTTTGGGGACATATGGTTATAGGTGGTAATTAGGGGTGCACCGATTTATCGGCCCCGATTTCCTTAATTTTGGGAAATCGGCTAATACTTAAATGAGAAACCGATTTTACAGATTTTTTTAAATTTTAATAACAATTGTCTGAACTTCATTTATATTTCAGAGCACTACCACATAGCCGGTTAAAACATGTTTGTATTGTTTCTAGGATATTGTTCAAGGGTGTTTTTCAATAAAATAATATTGGAAAATTGAAGGTGCATTGTGACCTTAGAACACCTGATAATGTTGCTAATAAAACAAAATCGGTATCGGCCAAAATCGGAATCGGTAGGTCAGACTTTTTAGAAATCGGTGGTCAGCCAGAAAACTGCAATTGGTGCACCCCAAGTGGTAATTGTCTCATTTTGCACCGATATAAACTCTTCTAATTTTCATCAGCTGTGTGCTTACTTGCACAAGATGTAACTGTACAATGTGTCCAGCAGACGGCGCATGGAGACTATCTTCAAATTATGGCTGTTCACTTTGACTTTCACTTTCAGCACAACTGAAGCAGGGAGCAACAATATAGAGTATTTTACTGAACGGAGCATGATAAGTTTATTGTAACTGATCTGTAAAACAAATCATCAATAATAAATCTTCTTCAATCCTCCAACCTGCTTGTCTTTAGATACATGCCTCTCAAGTTAGCAAGCTAACAATTAGATAGGCTATTGTAAAACTTTATATTTGAGTACTCAAATACTCAATGAGACTACCTGTATAAATAAAGGTTAGATAAAAATACTGTATGGTAGTACCTCTTCTTGCCCCTTGGGCAATGTTCCCTCGCCCGGACGCGGGTCACCGGGGCCCCACTCTGGAGCCAGGCCCGGAGGTGGGGCATGTTGGCGAGCGCCTGGTGGCCGGGCTTTTACCCATGGAGCTCGGCCGGGCACAGCCCGAAGAGGAGACGTGGGTCCCCCTTCCCATGGGCTCACCACCTATGGGAGGGGCCAAAGGGGTCGGGTGCAATGTGGGATGGGTGGTGGCCGAGGGCGGGGACCCTGGCGGTCTGATCCTCGGCTACAGAAGCTGGCCATTGGGACATGGAATGTCACCTCTCTGGTGGGGAAGGAGCCTGAGCTAGTGTGTGAGGTTGAGAGGTTCCGGCTAGAAATAGTCGGACTCACCTCAACGCATGGCTCTGGCTCTGGAACCAGTTTCCTTGAGAGGGGTTGGACACTCTTCCACTCTGGAGTTGCCCCTGGTGAGAGGCGCCGAGCAGGAGTGGGCATACTTGTTGCCCCCCATCTTGGTGCCTGTACGTTGGGGTTCACCCCGGTGAACGAGAGGGTAGCCTCCCTTCGCCTACGTGTGGGGGGACGGGCTCTGACTGTTGTTTGTGCCTATGCGCCAAACGGCAGCGCAGATTACCCACCCTTTTTGGAGTCCTTGGAGGGGGTATTGGAGAGTGCGCCTCCTGGGGACTCCCTTGTTCTACTGGGGGACTTCAATGCTCACGTGGGCAATGACAGTGAGACCTGGAGGGGTGTGGTTGGGAGGAACGGCCCCCCTGATCTGAACCCGAGTGGTGTTCTGTTATTGGACTTCTGTGCTCGTCATGGATTGTCCATAACGAACACCATGTTCAGGCATAAGGGTGTACATATGTGCTCTTGGCACCAGGACACCCTAGGTCGCAGTTCGATGATCGACTTTGTTGTCGTCTCATCTGATCTGCGGCCGCATGTCCTGGACACTCGGGTGAAGAGAGGGGCGGAGCTGTCAACTGACCACTACCTGGTGGTGAGTTGGCTCCGATGGTGGGGGAGGATGCCGGTCAGACCTGGCAGACCCAAACGTATTGTGAGGGTCTGCTGGGAACGTCTGGCAGAGTCTCCCGTAAGACGGAGCTTTAACTCCCACCTCCGGGAGAGCTTTGAACACGTTCCGAGGGAGGCGGGGGACATTGAGCCCGAGTGGGCCATGTTTCGCGCCTCTATTGTCGAGGTAGCTTATCGGAGTTGTGGCCGCAAGGTTGTTGGTGCCTGTCGTGGTGGCAACCCTCGAACCCGGTGGTGGACACCGGCGGTGAGGGATGCTGTCAAGCTGAAGAAGGAGTCCTATTGGGCCTTTTTGGCCTGTGGGACCCCGGAAGCAGCAGATAGGTACCGGCAGTCCAAGCGGCATGCGGCTCGGGTGGTTGCTGAGGCAAAAACTCGGGCGTGGGAGGAGTTCGGAGAGGCCATGGAGAATGACTTCCGTACGGCTTCGAGGCGATTCTGGTCCACCATCCGGCGTCTCAGGGGGGGAAAGCGGTACGCGACCAACACCATTTATGGTGGGGATGGCGTGCTGTTGACCTCAACTCGGGATGTTGTGAGTCGGTGGGCGGAATACTTCGAAGACCTCCTCAATCCTACTGGCACGTCTTCCACTGAGGAAGCGGAGCCTGGGGACTTTGGGTCGGGCTCTCCAATCTCTGGTGCTGAGGTCACCGAGGTGGTTAAAAAGCTCTGCGGTGGCAGGGCTCCGGGGGTGGATGAGATTCGCCCTGAGTTCCTTAGGGCTCTGGATGTTGTGGGGTTGTGTTGGCTTACGCGACTCTGCAATATCGCGTGGACATCGGGGGCAGTTCCCTTGGATTGGCAGACTGGGGTGGTGGTTCCCCTATTCAAAAAGGGGGACCGTAGGGTGTGTTCCAACTATAGGGGGATCACACTCTTAAGCCTCCCTGGTAAGGTCTATTCAGGGGTTCTGGAGAGGAGGGTCCATCGGATAGTCGAACCTCGGATTCAGGAGGAGCAGTGTGGTTTTCGTGCTGGTCGTGGAACACTGGACCAGCTCTACACCCTCAACAGGGTCCTGGAGGGTGCGTGGGAGTTTGCCCAACCAGTTTACATGTGCTTTGTGGACTTGGAGAAGGCATTCGACCGCGTCCCTCGGGGGGTTCTGTGGGGGGTACTCCGGGAGTATGGGGTACCAGGCCCTTTGATATGGGCTGTTAGGTCCCTGTACGACCGGTGTCAGAGCTTGGTCCGCATTGCCGGCAGTAAGTCAGGCTCGTTTCCAGTGAGAGTTGGACTCCGCCAAGGTTGCCCTTTGTCACCGATTCTGTTCATAACTTTTATGGACAGAATTTCTAGGTGCAGCCAAGGTGTTGAGAGGATCCGTTTTGGTGGCCTTAGAATCGCTTCTCTGTTTTTTGCAGATGATGTGGTCCTATTGGCTTCATCAGATCGTGATCTAC